>JAUPMF010003706.1:0-11010 GCA_031471435.1 Stomphia didemon | reverse complement strand
AGTACCAACAGAAGTCACATGTACACAGAAAATATATCTACATGTTACTTACCACAGTGTGTCCAGATGACTTCATTCCAAAGAGTATAACAGTAATCAGGGTGAAAACTAACATCAGAGGACCATATAATTCACCAACAACTGTCTGCAAAGAAAGTATTATACACACATACATTTTCTTTCTTAAGACTCAACACGCTATGCCAGGATAATCATACTCTATAAACACACACACAACTTTTCAGAGAAACACAGTGTGATATTTATGCAGATTGATGTCTTCCTACTAACTTTACCTGTGGGGATTTCGTAGAGGGAAATTGAGGAACAAGTGAATAGATCAGCCTGAAATTCAATGATTGAAAAAATCAATATGGATACAATAAATCATATACCATACTGAATGGTAAATATTGTATTTGCTCAACTAAACCCCCCCTCCCCTTCGATTATGCATGCCCCCCTGATTAAGTACCCCTCTTCAGCATGACATTTGAGTGCCCAGGAACACCATACAATGTACACAATACATGTATATACACCTGTGTGTCCATTTTATATAGTGACGTTATCAATATTATTATTACCTATTTCTGACATCAATAGGCTCAACATCAAAGTATGGCCTTAGAATGTCAATGTTCGCATACAAGTTAAGTGCTCTCTTTGCAGACTTAGTGCCAGCCTGCCACACCTTTGAACAAAAATAGATAGCAAGTATATTATATAAGTAATTTTCTATATTTTTCAAATTCTGTTCAAATGGTTCCTTCCTCAATTTTTAAGCAAATAAAACGTATAAACTTACATATCCACCAACTTCAGAGGCCATTCGCTCTCGTATTCTCTCCATAAACTCTTTCTCTGAAATACCAGTACCTTGTATTCTTGGGCTGCCATCAGCTGGGCTGGAAGCACATGCAATTAATTTATTATCACTTCAATAGACTAATGATGTCAGTATTATTGCTACCCCTTGATCTGAGGCCCTGATAGGGGTAAATTCAGACAGGCGACATAGTGTTGAAACAGTGACATGAAAGCAATGAAACAGCAACAAGCGACAGTTCCTTCACCGAAATTCCAACATGGACATAACAATTAGATTTTGTTGTTGAAATTGCGACATTCCTTGTTTTGAAATTCAGACGGGGGACATGGGTACCCCTCCTAACAGGGCCTCTTACCGTGCTATGTACCCAAAGCAACAGAAACTTACAGATGTTTCAGAGACTAGATGGTTGAAGATAATAGCACCTATTTTTATGTTTCTATCCGTATAGTGAAAAACTGTGCATGAGGTCTTGAAAGTGCTTTGGCCTCGGTCAGCACTTTCAAGACTTCAGGCACAGTTTTTCACTATATGGACCTTCCCGTCTGTAAATAAACTATAGATATTACAGATCTGTACACAGCATTTTTAACACTTTAATTGGCATTGGAGTTTATCTGTGCACTCACATAGCCTGCGTAGCTGCACAGGGGAGGGGGGAGAGGGGAAAGGGGAAAGGAAAATCTCTACCCCTTTCTTTTCCGTCCCCTCACCTCTCCTTCCCTTTCCTCCCCACAGGCTATGTGCACTGCTGTAAAAAAAATAAATGTGTTCCAGATCTGTAATGTTTTAAAATCTAGCGTATTATGATATTATGGGTGACATTTGTTGTTACCTTTCAAGGGATATCACACCGTTTCCCTCCGACTGGAGGTCATCAGAATCTCCAATGTCGATAACAGTTGATGAAGTATCCTGAAATAAAATCTGGAGTCAAATCTATCATACTATCTATCTATCTACTATCTATCTATCAAATCTATCATACTGCAATAAGTACTTGCAGTGCAGAAACAGGCAACATACATGAAGATTGTTATCATTATTTATTTATTGAATATTTGGCTGGTATTTATTGTAATTTTGTTACACAGCTGTTTGCAATTAAAGGCGAATGGCAAAATGTTAAACATATTATTGTTTCACTTCCTATTGTATGTCGCACTACACTACATTGTCCGTCTGGGGGAATTGAATCACAATAAACACAAAATCGATAGTTAACTCGGCAATGAAAAGGGAATCATGATATTATGGCTTTGAATACGTGTCAAATAATCATAAAATGCCCGATGTAAACACAATATTGGTTGCATTTTTGGGAGCTAAAAATGACAATTTTTTATTTTAAAAAATATAGAAAAGATAGCGCAAAACGTTCCCGTCGATACCTGCACTAGATACCAGCTAGAACGGCTGCCACTTGAGCTCGAACTGCCTCGATCTTCTTCTTTATCTCCAACATTCGCCATCTTGGATTCTGTGTTGTCAATCTACAGGAGGATTATGGGTAATACTTCGACGCATACCACAGGGTGACCGCTAGGACGTTCTTTTTCTGATAAAATCAGGTTGATTCCGTTTTTTTGTCGCGCTTTTTGTCGTTGGAACAAAATCAGGATTCTGCTTTAGATGGAAGTGAAAAAAAGGTCCCCACATTCTCTGGCAAAACAGGACTCAAGTCAGTAATTAAATTGTCACGGTTTATATTTCTACTGGATTCGGTTTGTAATTGTTATGTATATGTAGCTTAGCTTGTGATAATGATAAAAACGAGACATATCTATCTAATTGTTTGACGATGTTTTCATATAACATGACCAGAGTAACCCGACCCCCTAAAAGAAACGCCGAGTGCTACAAGTGTCAGAAATGTAACGATAACCTTAGTGAAATTTGCATCAACTGCTGTTATAAATGACGATAATTAAAGCCTCAAGCTGCTCCAAGGTAGTTTGCATTAAATTGTGTTAGACCACTAGCGATGCAAGCACAACCCAAGCACGAGCGCAAACACAAGCATCAATGTCAGAGTGAAAACAAGGCGTGGTATAAGCGCAAAGCTTGTGCTTGCGTCACTATTGAAAACCAGGCTTAAACGACACACAAGTTGATGCAAGATAATTTGAACCTGCATTATTTTTGAGTACGATTAAAATTGCCGCAAATCAACCAAGTCAACGTTTTTACCAAACGAGACACAAGTTCAACCTTGCGACAAGTTGTGTGCTTTTTTTGCCATAGCTAACTAATGTATATAATTAATTTTAAATTGAGGCAACAATTTTCACAAAACATTTAGTTATTAAAACCTTTCAAGGTCGCAAATAAGATACTGACAGGGGTGGGCAAGGAAGTCTCCTATTTACAAACGCACATTTTCCACATCTCAGTTTTATCATTTTGAGTTTTCCAACATGAGCTGGATTTAGATTTCTGTGTAGACACAATATGTGGGTGAATATACACCTTTCCTTTAGTAATGTTTACGATAGCTCTCAATGTTACTCCTTGTTTTACCTCGATGTACAACACGTAAAGCATACTCTTTATCTTATTGCCATACACCGGTTCACAATCTGTGCATTTTCCCACGTTACGGGACCACTTAAATTTCATCACTTCTTCGGTAGGAGACAAAGTGGTAGCGGTTTTCACAGAAAAAAATTGTAATTCTTGACATAGTTGGGCCATTTCTGAATTCCCAGCTACAATCTTGTTAACGTGTTCAATAACGTTTTTACCAGCATTTTGAATCATTGTAGATTTTTCATTTGTTTTATGGACAGTAAGGCAAGGGCACCATTGCTTAGGAATCTTCAAATCTTCACAAGAGCGTTTGGAAATGTCGGCAATTGGCTCCAGTAAGTTCTCTCCCATTCCACCAACACGGTGCGGGACAGATGGGACCATTCTGCGCATTGTTGCATACAAGTCATAGGGAGTAACTATTCCCAGAGAATTCTTTCTTAAATGAGGGATCGAATCTAGAAGGCTTTTAGGAGCTTTTGGAGGGATGGTGATTGAAAGATATGGATTGCGTTCCTCCAATTTTCCTTGAAGCGTTTTCCTCATCATTTCACTTCTTGGTCCGTGGTCGCTGAAGACTGTCAGAATCGTGTGATCCAAGTGTCCTTCTATTTTCAACCAGGCTAAGAACCGCGCTAGATCTTCATCTAAGTACCCTAGACCATTGATATTCCAAGAAGACAGCTCCGAAAACATAGCGAGGGCATACTTGGGAAGCTTGGTGTAGATTGTCATAAAATCGCGTAGGTAACTTAGGGTGATGTTGTGAATGGCATTCTGACTCAAACAGAACGTGTTCTGTCCTGGACTGTACGTCCTGCCAAAACAAAACCACATAAATCAATTCAAGCTTGGGAAAAGCAACTATTAGTATTCTAACCCATGGCAGTGTACTATTCCATTAAAAGGTTCTCTCATAAATGTCAGTTGATACATTTAATCAAGACCTAATGGTAGACAAACTTACTTAAATGCAGCTGACCAAAAAGGAAAAGCAAAATGGTCAACAGGTGAACCCTTGAAGCTGCACAACGAATCGCTGAACTGTGCAGAGCAAGGCTTGTCTTCAGACATAAGTGTCACATATCCTTGTTCTTGGTGTAAAGTGTGTAGCCATGGAAGATCATCAAAGCTATTGTAATCAGGGATTTTACTTGGAACTATTCCAGACAGCATTGCAGAAAGTTGAGATCTTGAGCTTTCATCAAATACCGAGAAGCCCTTGAAGAACACAGTACCAGAAAGTTTCTTTAAGTATGCATATGTCTTTGGCAGTTTTCTGCGGAAATGACTATTGGATACTGAGTGGAGCATTATAACCAGCATGTTGGGTTTTTGAGAAATATCTTTCGATTCCTTGAGAGCAAACTTTGGAGACACTTGCAGATGGTACTCCACGTGAGATTGAGAAGGCAAGGTTTCTGTGTATTGAATATCTACTTGAATAAAATCATCTGCTACATCTGTGTTGATGTCTGTCTTCTTCTTTTTACCTTAACAGAAAAAAAAATACAAGTGTAAGTCATACATAGTACTTGCACATCTTCAGATGAGATTTCAACCATCTGCACAATGATATTCATTCCCACATGATACATGTATATGTGTAATTCTACCTTTCTTAAAATCAGCCGACCAGCCAAACCTCATTTTCCAGTTGTTTTCACAGTCTGGATAGAATACTAGAGGCACATCGTTAGGTGGCACCAGTTCCAGAGACTGAAAATGCACACACATCTCACTAGACATGTGCTGAAGAAAACCATTTTCTAATCCCTTAAACTTGGTAGAATCATCACACCTATCAGTCAAAGTTAATGCTTTGTTGGTTTCAGCATTCTCAGATTTAGGACCCACACAGAATCCTGATATCTTGTGCCTCAATGTGCCATCATCTTCCAAGGTGAATTCCAAGCGATCTTCATTACAAATGTCATAGAGTACTAACTGGACACCTGGTCTAGCATCAGCTCCAAGGGGATGGATACATTTACCAAGGAAATGAGCAATGGAGTCTGAGTGATCTGCAAGATACATTGCAATAAAAAAAATATAAATTACCATTTATATGTATCATTTTAATTGATTTGGTAGATCATACTACAGTACATGCAAACTCAAGCTTACACAGTACCTGTGGTCAGTTGAACCTGGGCTGTAACAACTGCCATGCGATCACCCAGGACGAAACCGCCTGCTTTAGGATCATCAGAGCCCTGAATACTTTGGTAAGAAACTTCTTGAAGGCCTGTCCCTTTTATAGTCAGAACACCATGGCTCAGGTCAGTAACTTGGGAACCAATGCATTGCAGCTCACCCAAATTCTTCTGATACATTTCAACCTCTTGACTAAATGGATCTAGATCAAGTAATAGGCATTGAGCACCTCCGTACAAACTCGACACTTCTTTGACTTCCTCAAAGTGGTATTCGTGTCTAGGGATGAAGAAGTCTGTATTTCTTGGGCCTGGTTTGCTTTTAGTTCCAAATGATGAACTGATCATGGTAACAACAGATAATGTCGTTTTGCTTGATGAGTTGTTGAGGAACATCAGCAACACCATAACAACAGCTGATACAATCAGAAGGAAAAGACGTGGATGCTTGAAGTACCATCGTAGAAAAGGCCTCATACATCGAAAAAGCACCATGATCTAGGCTTAGAATGCAATGATTGAATCTATAAAACCATATATAAACGTGGCATTTTACTGTTTGCCTCTTTGTTGTCCAATGATCGCGGGGATGAAGCACAAAGCGAACAATCACAGAGCAAAGTGCGTGGATATGACAGGCATTATGGTCCAATGAATCTCTGCAGTCTCTTTGTCGCAAAAGGCACAAGAAAGTATAAAGTCTTTAGTTATAAAGTTGCAGTGCACCCTTCAATGCACCCTTCAATGCATTCTCAGCTGAGTCGAGAGGGGACTGAGACTGAAAGTTGAGAAAATATCTCAGCAGGGGTACCCAAGAATTCAAATTTGCACTAACTAACTACATTACAAAAGCAAATCAATCTAATAAATAAACTGACAAATCAAATAATAAATATAAGAGTGCATGTGTATTAAAAAAACTATTATTTCGAGCGTATACCAAATAATTAGTACTTACCCCATCCCATCATCCTGTATTGCACATTTTGATTATTACATTACGGAGTGTAATATTATTTAAATCCATGGACAAATTTATAAAACAATTTAGTTTTGCTCCATTTTCTTTACATCTTCCAACAGGAAAAAGGTTTTAAAAGATAATTAGGTTAATCTTTGTCCCACCCCACCCCTCTAAGCATAAGAATAGCGTGACTGGTTTCGTGACTGGTTGATCAGGTACGTCACGTGTTGCATAATGTACATAATGTACATATTTATGTACATTTAGTTGATCTTTTGCAAGAATGGACGCACGAAGCTTCGGTTTCTGTCTCACAAAATTATATTTCCTCATCCTTATTAACGTTGCATTCCAATCTGTTGTGGTGTATGCAAACCCCGTGGGATCCTGGAATGAATATGCCATCAAACAAATACAAGAAACTCTCCAAAACTTTCCATGGATCGACCAAGAAACGTCTACCAATTCTTCTTCAGCTTCGTCTTGCAACACAACTTGCACATTGAACATAAAGGACTCTGACGTTAACAGATTCCAAGATTTGATTATGGAGAAGGAGGCTCTGGCCGTTTTCATGTATGTCACGGTATCTAATGACTCATCAAATGTTGAAAAAGCAAAATACAAATCCTCGATAAGTATAAACGGAGAGATTGTGCCATTCTCGTTTAAGCAGAAAGAGAAATGGGCTTGGATACGAAACCGTCGTGCAAAGTTCCTGGCTACGTTACCTTATGACTTCGACATACTGTCTCTCACAACGTTGACTAAAGACGTCTATGATCTGAAGTTGAAAGTGAACTCAACTCCAACAGGTTGTTATACAAAATTATCAAAAACTTGCCTGACGACACAGATTGCTTCCACTATCATTAATCTGACAGGGAAGGACAACCTAGGACTGGTGTGCCTGAAAGCAGAGAAATCGAATAATGCATTTGTGGGTAACGGCTACAACTGTTGTCACTTGAACCACAGAGGTACCTTGAAATGTGACCATTCAATCAAAGAGAATACTTGGGTGAAGTATGCTCTTGCTCTACTGTGGGCTGTCTCGTTTGCTTTTGGGATGTTGTCACCTTTACTGTTGAAATACCTGCCAAAGGAATTCAAAAGAAGTGCTAAACTAAAAAAAGCAAGTAATAAAGGTTTGAGAAGGGCCGATTCTGGAACATCCTTTGAAAGCTTCGAAGCAGCCATCATTGGCAATGGACGATTGCTGTTAATTTCCAAAGACAATGGGCTACTTGATATCGCACGAACCAGAACACAATCAGCCTTTTGTTCAAGGTTCAGCCGTTGTTTGTTTGTCTTTTTAATGAGTCTTCTTCCTATTGTCCAAACTTTGCTGTATGTGTACCTTAAAGAATCAGAGGTTGGCATCACAGATCAGCTTCTTGGCGTTGGAAGTGCATTTGTGACATTTTTTGCACCAACAGGAACATATATCATCTTGGCTGTGTACTGCTTTTGTATACTGTTGGTTTCAATCGCTATGGCAATTCCAAAGACTCTCTCTGACCTTGCAAGGCGTCTCTCAGGCAGAAAAGATGAGCGCAGCTTTTTGGGTTTTGAAAAGCCAGATGATCTTGTGTGTCACTCTGATAAGAGTGGATTCCAGTTGATGTATGAGAATATGATATTTCATTTTAACTGCCTGATGATGTTTACTTTTTGGAAGTTTTCATTTTCTATCATCATGTACCCTATGTATTCCCTTTGTCATTGTTCTAAAGTGGATAGAGACAGAATACTTGATGAGGAGTCTGAAGATGACCATGTTGAAGATTATGGACTAACAAAACAAAGTACAGGGAAAAAGATTCTTCGCACACTAGCACTGTTGTTTATTTTCCCTTTCTGGTTTGTCATAGCCCTAAGTGCATTCTTCCTTTACCTTTTACCTATTACCTATGTTGCATTCCGAATCTGGAAAATGCTCTTCAAAATTGAAGTTGAGTGCATTTGTTGCAATGCTATTCCAACATCAGTCAAAATCCTGTCTTTCCCTTTGCTTTATATTTTATTCATCATCTTCTGCATTTGTGTGGAGGTCTCATACTTATTGCTTATCCTGGTTATAAGCATAAATATCGCTTTTCTTGGTAGTGTGATTGGTTTTACTACCATGGGAGTACTCTTCTATGTTGACCAATACATCTCATATGTGGTGGTTATTGCCCTCGCTGTGTACTACATTGCGAAGTCAGTACACAGTTTCTATATCAAGTTCAAACGACTCAAGAACATGATCTTTAAAGAGTGTGTTGCACATGATGATGAACTCAGAGCAGAAGCAAGTATCAGGGAGACGTTCAGTGGTCAAACAATGGAAAGAAGTTCTTCAATAAGCTCCCTCTCCAAGTCAAATAAATCCATCCCAGTTCTTGTCCATTATGACGAACAAAACATTGCAAGCATACCCCTGAAGCTATTCCTTTCTATACAGAGCAAGTTGCTCCCATTTAAAAGAATGATCTGTGCAAAGATCCTTGGTGTATCTGCGATATTTGTATATCTCTTGTTAGTGTTTTTCTTTGTGATGTCCCTAACTGAATATGATGCAACAGACTCTAGAGTACAGGCACTAGCAGTCTTTGCACTTGGAATGGTCCCTGTCTTTCTCCATGAAGACCCCAATCAAATCAAAGACAAAGACAAGAAATGGATGGAGTTTCATATTCAAGAAACTATAAGCAAGTATTGCAAGAGGTTCACTTGACACTTAACTTTGTTGGTCAATATGTGTATGCATTGACAAGTAGCTGCGTATTGAAACTCTTCAACCAGAACATTGCTGGCTAAGTTTCTATACTGAGTTATGAATATAAAGCCCTGGCCAAACAAGAACGCAAGCTGCCGCAAGTCAACTTGCAGCAACTTGCGCTTGGGTGGCCAAACGACACGCAAGTCAACACAAGTCGATTCAAATTTGAGAAAAAAATTGAGGCTGATCAAACTTGCTGCAAGTCAACGCAAGCTATTGCAAGTCAACGCAAGTTGGTGGCCAAACGAGACGCAAGTTCAAACTTGTGGCAGCTTGCGTTCTCCTTTGGCCAGGGCTTAACTAAAAACAAACATAAGAGAGGATTCCTTATCCATATAAATTTATATATTTTATAGTGTGCAGTGTACTTGTGGTCATCTTATAGTATTGAAGAAATCTAGGTTTTCATTCAAGTAAAAGTTCAAAACTGAGAAAGCCAATGGCTAGTATGACTGGCTACGTATAGCTACTTGATATTCAGTGCTAACACTGGTAAAAGAATAATGAATAATGTATATTTTTATCAGTATTGAACAGTCTATTTTTTGCGAAAATAATGATATAAGTAAAATGGAGTTATGTAGCAACAACAACAAAAAAGACTAATAATTTTTCAACATATAGGAATAGTCTGAAATTTAGAGTTTATGAAAATAATGCTTATAAAGCAACAGAAGATAGTGTTACATGTAGAGGAATGTGCATAAATTATTTTAGAATAAATCTAATTTCCTATCATTGTTGTTCAGGCACAGACATAAACTGTAACTGCATGTTTTATAAAAGTATAGACTAAGTAAGCACATTGAGTGATTTGTGGTATTGTTCCATTAAAAAGATTTTGGATCCATTGTATTATTGAAATGTAGAAAGGATAGATATCCCGAGGGGGGACTCCCATATATGAAGTGGTGGGAATGCTCGTTGTACCTTTTAGTCCTCCATCCACACACTTGGGGATAGATATGTACAATATATACAATCGGATTTGGGTTACCTGTGTTAAAATATACCGCTGTGCAATTGTACAGCCGGCTCAAGGCGCAAATAAATACAATCGGTCACAACTTGACGAATTGTTTGTGTTTATTACTTCACAACCTTGAGTCAGCCTTCTAATCCATAACAAGACATCCCTCACTTATACTACTATTCCAAGTGATACGACAGGAGTTTTTGATTTTAATCTGTAGGTTCAAGGGAACATTTTGAGGACAGGTATACAAAAAATCGACACCATGTGATTAGTTACTTTTAACTTTGTTCCCAACTCAGTTATCTGTCCGTAGTAAAACGACGAAGCCCCAGTATCGTAGTAACTTTAAAACGTAATTTGCCAAATCAGATAAGCAAAAACTCGCAAATTGTTACTGTTAATTTTAGGTCAACATGACAACGGATACGAATTTAGAGGCTCAGAATATGCCAAATGAAATGAAGAATAGAGAAAAATGGTATGGCGATGCCAAGGACTATTGGAAGGTATCTCATTACTTGCTCGAAGTTCAAAGAGCATTTGATGCTGGGAGGGGGGGGGGACTCCCATATATAGAGGTGGTGGGGATGCTCGTCGTACCTTTTAGGGGTCCAGATTCGCGATTTGGTACCTCTTAGGGTGTCACAAATCTAAAAGTACCACAAGAGACTAAGCTGGTACCTTTTAGGGTGTTTTTAAGTGAATAAGATATCTGAGATAAGATAATGACAGCCGAAATGACAGTTCTAGCTTTTCTCTATTCATCTGACTTGTGTCATTTAACAC
>JAUPMF010003628.1:0-11037 GCA_031471435.1 Stomphia didemon | reverse complement strand
TCCCGTACGATACATTAAGATAAACTTATAATGCTTGTCACTTCCTCAAATTCTGTAGCGGCTCTGCGAAAATTCTCTCGTAGCTAGGTCAGCCGAAACGAAAATTAAATTCTACTGTTCGTATAGTGACAGGCATATGTCGGATCGCAGTGGTCAAGATAGAGTTAAAGATAGATTACAAACACTTAACGGCATTATGAATAAGCCTTATCGCACAGTGGTTGACATATTGATTCCACTTCTTTAGCGATGCGGTACTTCATTAGGGGGGATTTCTGCGAGCGCGCTGCCTTCCGGGACATTTCACCTGACATGCCACTGACACAGACAATCTGTTGGTTCTCCTTCCTTCTACACTCTATTCATTTGCCTCGGAGAAAGCCAGGCTCTTGCAGTACGAAGACCACTGATGCGACCACTCTGCTAAAAGAAACAATATCACTGAAAAGGTGTTCGGTTTGTTTTCAGGTTTCGGTTGTGCTTGGTGAGGTATACAAGTGAAGCTGAAAACGAGTTCTTTCAAGGTATGCTAAATCCCTTTATCGAGCTTGATAATAGTCCACAGAATACGATTATTATTATAGTATTTATCCCTCCAAAAACTAAACTACTACTTTCCCATTTCTAACTTATAACTGTGTACGATTTTTACCGATTCCTCCCGTACATTTGCCTTTTATCTAATTAAGGTGTTTGAATTTTGCGTCTTTTTTCGATCCGTCTCATTCAGCAAACAGATAAGAGCCGTCTTTCTTCCCATGCCTTTTGTTTCCTTGCTAGTCCTACCCCGTAATTTGACATTCCAAATTAAAGAATTGTCACTTTGGAACCCGGTTGTTTGGATATCTCGTCAAAATACTTCACAACGTTAGCTCAATGAAAATAAACTGCGATGAACGGCTTTGTGTTCCGGAGTTTTAGAAAACTTCCTGTGTGAAAGCTAAGACACTTTGATATCGTCTCTCGTCGTATGTGTACAGAGTTTCATGCTTTGTTTTGAGGACACAGCGGTGTGATTCAAGCGTTGGCAATGACTGAGGGAATACACAAGTTGTTCCATACAAGATTTCTAGGCTCACAAAAGGTTTTTATGCGAAATTGAAGCTCTTCAATGGAATTAATTTAAGTTTCAGTGCTGGTTATCAGAACAAGAAAATAATATTCGATCGCTTTGTGTGGTTGCTTTCTTCTCCCTGAGAAATACGGCCAGGGCGCTGTTCAACAGTTTGACAATATATACATTATTCAGTGATATCTATATATTTTTGCACCTGTGTTAATTTAATTTCGCCTTTTTCTGTCATAAAAAGTATCAATGCAATTTGATCAAGGTCAAACCCTTTTCCTTCCTCGAACCAATTCTGAAATGTTTCGTTTTCTTATTTTGACCCATTTAAACGCTAAATTAACGTGAGTAATTTCATTTTTTTCCTTACACTGTGTTTTAGAAGAAAATATTATGTAAACACAAAATCCATTTAACTACAATTATTTTCCTAGCGAAGAGTTTCACCGAGAACTCCTCAGCCAATCAGAAGTAACTGTTAACAGGCTTCTCTGCGAACTGTGCAGTGATTGGATGAAACTCAGCTTGCGTGCAGAACCCAATGAAGTGCAGTTATGATTGACGTTCACTGGATGTCGTAAAATTCTCCATTAATCAGTTTTCATTGAATTTAGCGGTCAAACCATAGAGTTTGTAGTCCTTGACTTGATATATTTAAAACTAAAGCCTGTCAATAAATACCAGTATTTTCATAATTCATCGTAATTTGCTTAACAGAAAAAGCACACAATTTGGACTTTACAATATATACATTTTAAGAGTGAGTTTATAATTTACGCAACCGGCTTAGTTTAGCCAATTTGTGAGGTGTTATCTCGACAATCACAGATCTAAATCTAGAATCTAGATCGTCTTACATAAATCCATTGTCAATGTCAGTCATTTGTCAAAGATCTTCAAACTGTCATGTTAAAAACAAAACACAATTATGAATTGCATTTATTCTCCGTCCAAGGTGAGAAAAAACTATATCGCACGTTGCTTCACTTACTTCTATACTACCCATGATGGATAAGTTAGTTCCACTGATAATATTAAATCAGTTTAAACTAATTTGTCTTTCCTTTCGTCTGCACATTAAACTCTTATCTAAGGCGAAGCTGTTTCTGTGCAGACTCTAATTAAACGAAATTCTAAAGTGGTTCAGAAAAGAAATACTCTACTAGAACTCAAAAAAAAAAAAATTCTTCCTGACACTCTGTTCATGTATACCATTCATTCAAAACTGAGTTCATAAACAGCAATTAGTGGGACTGCTGTCCATGCCAATTAGAACAGCTTCCATTGAACTTATGGCATCGTTATATACATAATCTTATGGTGATTACAAACCATCTTTGTAATGGAAAACGAGAACGTTCGCTGGAAATACTAAATTTGCTTACGAGGATCATGAGAACACACCAATTGAAAGACCACATAGACTATAACTTATTTATATCGTTTAGTTCCCGAAAACTTAACGTGTATATGTGGTTTAAAACTAGTTTAATTTTGATTTTTCTTTGTTATATATCATCTACAACAAAGGAATATAAAATCAAACTGGTTTGAACAAATTCTGAACCATAGAAAATGTTGAACCATACCATATACATTAAGCTTCACCATGGCAACGTCTATAGGTTTTTGAATCAATCTTTTAAGGCGGTTATCCAACAAGATTCTAGATTTCTGCTTAAAGTTCTAAACTGCACTTATACGGTAAAACATGCACTTATCATTATAGAGAAAAGCCAAAGTCTCGTGCTTATTACAACCAATTATTATAAAACCATTTAAGGATATAGAAATAGACAGGGAGCTGTGAATGAAGGGGAAGTGGGCTCAGGTTTGTGTAAATATTGAAAACATTGGTAAACGTACTTACATCACTTTGTATTTCAAGCTATTATTGTCTCGTTTTATATATATATATTTAAAGGAAGCGATAATTATGAATTTAAAAAACGCAGTTCATTTGGAAAGGAAGCGCTGAGACCAAATGTGTTTCCACTTAGAAATATTAAAGTGCAGTATTGATGACTATTATGGGATTGATACGCTGCATGTCACGTGACAGATTGATGACCATGTTTCGTCTCTACAAAATATGGAGGTATAAACGTTGTGTAATTGATAAAATATAGTCATAATATTTCGTTCACCAATGCGAAAATAAAAACAAAAATGTAGTACTTCTTTCGTGAAAGTATTCTCAAAATTCTACAAAATTCTATTTTATTCTATTTCATCATTCTATTAGAGGATTCAAAAATACTTTGTTTTGAGTAACCAATTTGCTTTGAACAGCTGTGAAATATCCGCTAATTCCTGTCAATGTCCACTACCAAATTGTACGTCACTTTCACTCACTGAAAGCCTACTCTGGGATCTCAACTCGTAGCGAGTTAAGTATAGGTAATAGCATGAGGCCGAGTAAAATTAAGGATTAATTTCACGAGTGTTTTGAAAGTTTTATGAAATTGCCAGAGTCGCAAAAAACATTGAAAACACAAGTGAAATTAATCCTTAATTTTACGAGGAACCATGCTATGACTTATTAATAATATGAATGGCAAAATTTCGAGTTTATTTGACCGCTGTTACTGAAGTAGAAATGAAACGTAATTTGCGAATTAAGAAAAAATGCTCTCGTCATCGACCAATTAGAATTCAGTACTTTTGCCCTCTATGTTGTAAGGCAAGTTAGAAATCCTTGAATTTTTAAGTGGCGAGTTAAAGCGAGTTAGGGCGAGTTCAAAAATGTATTTTTTTATAGTGGTAGGTTAGTAGGTAAAGTTTACATGTATTTTGAGTACACATATATGTGTGCTTCCATGTATACACACAAATCTTGCTAATTACTCGGGCTTCGTAGAAGAGCACAAATCTACAAATGCAGGCCGTTTTCTTTGTCGTCGTCGTCGTATTTGGTCGCCAAATGTTGTTTCAGGCGTTCCTAGTGGAGACTATGGAAACTGGGGATGAGAATAGCTGTCAGTTTAATAATCTAATCGCTAGGAAGCCTGAATAAACGTTCTAGGAGCATCTAGTTTATTCTGTTTTCAGAGAACAACTATACTGATGTCTTGACTACTTAACATCTCAATTTCTTTTCATAGGCTTTTAGTGCGTGCCCTTGACGATGCACAATTCCTAATACTTTACGAAAAGCAAAAACAACATCGTAAGATAAGGTTCGTCTCCTGACCCCAGTTTAGCATTAAGAGGGGTGGAAGATTGACAAAGGTAATATCAGACACCAATAGACTATTAGCTCATTTTAATTGCCATGTTTTTCCTATTTCCATTTCCTTTTTTATCATATCGCCTAACTGACATTAGATTTTTGTATTTCCAAATTGAGTTTCCACCCAAATGTCGAGCCAGAAATGATTTACAATAAGTACGCAAGCAGAAACCTCAGATCTTATTACCACAGTGAGGAAGTCACGATCGTCTGTTGATTCTTCTTCGATATCACGAATCTCTCATTTCCACTGTCAAAATGGCAAACCACGTTTAGGGCAAGGTTGTCCGCAGACATCACGTGATCTATCTCGGCGTTTTATATTTAATATGAGATTTGAACAGCTAAACAAGAGAAGACTTTGACTCTGGCACTCGGTAACACAGCATCTCCTGGTAATCAGTCGTAGGCAATCCATACAAGCACAATGGTTTGGTGAGTTACGAACTCTGTACTATATGTACTATCTGTAATCTTAAGGACTCGATACATCTTCAGTGTTTTATCTTCAGCTTCAGTTAAAGAGCGAACGAGATTTGCGAATGATGAAGTAAAACTCGATAGATTGACTGTAAAGAAAGCAATCTAAGAGAAAAGGGTTTTGCTTACTATGACACAATCAGTAGTACTCATTCCATTGTATTTGCAACAAGTGCATTGACCAGATAAATCGCCTTCAGTTTTTATTTTAGATTGAAAGCAATGCAAGTTTCAACTAGTAATTTTCCAAAATGGAACATTTTAACATTTTAACATTTCAACATTGCGAGTATTACGACTTGTTAGAATTTGTCGGTTGTTATCACATGCTAAAATCAAATCTTAAGGTCTAGTTTCAGTAAAATTCTTCAGTGATCTTGTTCTGGCATAGAAATCTCCGCAGATAACGTCACATTTCTTAAATACTGAAAATGAGTAGTTAACTGTAGAATATCAAAAGGATTATCACGCGAAATGAATTTAGAAATACTGGGAGGTATATATGCACAACAAGTTTACACCATTTTTAATAAATAAATAAACAAATCTTTGAAGGGACACTATTACCTATAAAAAGCTTTTGATATGGAAAATCTTTTCATATTTTTCAATGATATTTTTCAATGATATGTATGTATGTATATATTTTATTTATTTATTTTTTTTTTTTTATTTTTCTTTTTATTTACCATACTGTAAAAAGCATCGAGGCCATGCGTTGTTTTAAGACCTAATATATTATTATTAAGCCCGGGTAATTCTAGGTCGAATTAGAAGTTATGGTTAGTTCAATTTTTGTGTTCGAGTAATATGATAATTCGCTTGCGCCATTGTTGACATTATCCCGTGACAGTTATACATAACGTCTTACTTCACACGCAATGCTTTACCAAAATGTTTGCAAAGCAAGCTTAGCATATATTATTATTATTAAGCCCGGGTAATTCTAGGTCGAATTATAATTTATGGTTGGTATATTTTTTTGTTCGAGTAATCAGTATCATAATTCGCGTGCGCCATTGTTGACATTATCCCGTTACAGTTATACATAACGTCTCACTCCACACGCAATGCTTTACCAAAATGTTTGCAAAGCAAGCTTAGCATATATTATTTTATTAAGCCCGGGTAATTCTACGTCGAATTAGAATTTATGGTTGGTATATTTTTTTGTTTGGATATCATAATTCGCGTGCGCCATTGTTGACATTATCCCGTGACAGTTATACATAACGTCTGACTTCACACGCAATGCTTTACCAAAATGTTCGCTCTACGTGTGTACATTAACCCTGTTAATGCCATTAGCCTTTAGTTACAAACCCTCGATTAGTGACATCGCCCTGTGAGTGCTTCCACTGCCGCTAGGCACACTTCGTATCACTTTACACTCCCTCTCAGCATGTCACGATATTGTAGACTAAAGGATACTTTTACGACGAGTACGTCATATATGTTGTATTATATTGCAGTAAAAGGAACATAAAGATGCTATGAGACAATATAATATATACCATATATGAAGAACCATCGAGTTTACTGAGCGATTACCTGCGACCACTATGAACCTTCAATACAATCTATGTTTATCACTAGTACAGACGCGTGCTCGGTTTATAACTTACATCAATTTCCTGAAGACGTTTTCTGAAGACATTTGAAATATTTTTTTTCATAATCTTTTAGCACTATTAAATAAATTCTAATAGTTGATACAAGACTGATATTTCCGCTTTTGGCAGACATAAAACTTGAATGTGCTGAGCTTTCTTGAAGTAAAGTTTATCAATAATATTTTGTCGAGTGGCTGCAATACCAGTATATTCCAGATACGCAATATCTCGAAGATGAATCTGTAGAAAAAAGCGTGCAACTAGAAAAAAAAGCGTGGAGGTAAAAAAAAACGTGCAACTAGAAAAAAGCGTGTAGGTAGAAATAAACGTGCAAGTAGAAAAAATGCGTGTAAGTAGAAAAAAGCGTGTAAGTAGAAAAAAGCGTGTAGGTAGAAAAAAGCGTGTAGGTAGAAAAAAGCGTGTAAGTAGAAAAAAGCGTGTAGGTAGAAAAAAAGCGTGTAAGTAGAAAAAAGCGTGTAGGTAGAAAAAAGCGTGTCCAGCGCTTTCCTATTTCTGGCTGATCAACAAGCGCTCTCTTTGTTCACATTAGGCCGAGTGCCGCCCCGGCCAGACACCAATCACCACACACACACGAAGACATCATTATCTTCTTCATAATTTCCAGCACTATTAAAGAAATTCTAATACTATTAATAAGTCATAGGCAAGGTTGATAGAAATCAGTGGTTTTCAACTACTTTCGGCAGACATAAAACTTGTGCTGAGTTTCCTTGAAGTAGAGTTCCTACCGCCCTCTTATTTCTGACTGATCAAGAAGCATTCTCTTAATAGTTCGTATTAGACGGAGTGCCTCCCTATAGACACCGATATATACCACACACGCGCGTAATAGAGACGGTTAGCTATTATAGTTATTAGCACCAGTTGCCTACAGAATTCTGCGCCTCGTAACATGTTTATTCTATGCAATGTCACTGGGTTTTCAACTATATATGTATTCCTATATGTGTGCGCCGTTTTTTATTTTTCAGTTTTTAGTTTTTTGTTTTTTATTTTTTTTCTTCTATTTTTCTTCTTACTTTTAGATATCAATGTCTGCCGGATAGCCGCGAGCTGTTTGATATCATTGCATATATCGCTTATCGGGTTTCATCCGGTTCCATCATAACATGAGAATCCGGCACATAGTTGTATACTAGGATAACAGTCTAAACATGTAATTAAAAAACGTTCTATCGGTGACATAAGTATGATTTTCTCTCTCTTTTTCTCTTCCTCCTTCTCAGCCTATTCTATTGAAACTACACATTAAAAAACGGCCCATAGTTGTATACTAGGATAACAGTCTAAACATGTAATTAAAAAACGTCCTATCGGTGACGTAAGTATGATTTTCTCTGTCTCTCTTTCTCTTTTTCCTTCTCAGCCTATTCTATTGAAACCACACATTAAAAAACGGCCCATAGTTGTATACTAGGATCACAGTCTAAACACGTAATTAAAAAACGTCCTATCGGTGACGTAAGTATGATTTTCTCTGTCTCTCTTTCTCTTTCTCCTTCTCAGCCTATTCTATTGAAACCACACATTAAAAAACGACCCATAGTTGTATACTAGGATCACAGTCTAAACACGTAATTAAAAAACGTCCTATCGGTGACGTAAGTATGATTTTTTTCTCTTTTCCTCTCTTTCTCCCTCTCAGCCTATTCTATTGTGAGCGCCACATTAAAAAAAAGGCCGTCCGTTTTTTGACATAAGTATGATTTTCTCTCTCTTTCCCTCTCTTTCTCTCATGCTCTGCTGAAATATTTGGCGAACTAGAAAAGCAAAATACGATATCGTTAACATAACTTTGCCAATCGAAACCATCTTCCTTGGTTTCCATGGAAGTTAAAATACAACCGATACAAAGGATATTAACAATGAATATGGAAGCCTGTTAAAAGCACCTCGGGGAAACTCCCTTTCTGTTGGCATGGAAACGATGACGTCTTGTTTTCGAAACCGGTTCGAGTGAAAAGTGATTTTGTGGTTTCCTTTCTGATGCTCTCCGTGGTTTTAATAGAATCCTTAACTTTGAGTAGCCATTGTATTGGTTTTGAGAGAAACCCAACCAAAAAATATATTATCTTGAGTAAAGTTGAAGAAGGCATTTTGATAATCTCCAAGCACTCAAATCCATGCTTTAATAGACTCGGTGACCGTTGCCTCGACAGTTGACAACCTCAAACGAGCTGTAAAACTACAGACAACCATTCAGTAAAACCAGTGTACAATATGCCATAGCCCACAGCCATTCCATATTATCTGTACGAGCAGATTTTAATCTAGAGCATATATGGCATGGCTGTCTAAGCACGGATATGTTAGTCACGAATGGGCAATTCCTGACAAATTGAAACGTGCACGCTAAACAGCTCACGGAAATCTAAGAGAATTGATTCTATGTGAAGTCTCTGTTGGCGCCTACCTGCGTTCTAATCTCTCTAGGGCGAGTTAGCTTCGACCAATTGGAAGATCGCTATATTCCTATATGAAGGTTAGGCGACATTATTGACTACGATTGCGTTAGGAAATGCAGGCTTAAGGAGTGAAAACTCAATTTCCGCTTTCCTTTTAGCAGTTTAATTACGTCGAGTTTATAATACGACTGATTCGGAGCTAAAATTCTGCAGGAAAAGAAAGTATTGTCAGTACTCATCCGAAATCGGAGCGATTGCGATAATCCATTTGGGTACAGGATAGAAGATACCGGAAAATCAATCAATAATATTATGCTAGTCGCTGCAACATCAGTATACCGGATACGCAATATCTCGGAGATGAATCAGAGATTCAAGACTTTTAAAAGGCGAATCAATTAGGTATTTCGCCTACACCGAGGAGATCCTTCGATATACTGATATTCCATCCTTGATGGTCAGTAAGAAGTGGTTCTTTCCTGAGTCGATGCGAAGGTTGATAAATAATGTCTCGATTCTTCGATCAGGGGCTGTCTGTCTGTGGTGTGGTATGACTACAAATAGAAACCGGTCTAGTAATTATACCTAGAGGGTGTGGATCGAGGGTGTGTCAAGGAAAACCTGATTGTTTTCCGGTGCACGTCCGTAATGAACTATTTCCCCAACGTCATTTTCCCCACTTCTTCAGTTGTGTGCGCATAGTGACAATAGAATTGATGTTTATATCTTGCAGTTACAGCGCTGAAAGCGGATATCTGTGGTTGGATTAACAATCGTTGCGGCTAGGAGTCAGTGGAGGTCAATTCTTGTACCACACTGGGCCGAACTGAGTGGAGGTAGTCAATGGCACATCAAACAATATTTACAGTTGCTATAAAGGAGCATAAAGAGTTCCCGGAACCTCATCGGTTTCCATGAAACACACCGAGAAGATTTATCAGCTAAGAAGAAGTGACTTCGATTATTCTGGTGATTGAATGAAGATAGCTGGTCGCTTAACTACTTTATTGCTTGAATAATCTCGATCATCTGTGATACAGATCTGCTATCGAACCTTGTCGATTGAAACCTTAGAGTTGCCTGCCGCGAAGCGAATCGAGCCAATTGTATTCCCATCGTCAAGTAGAGTTGGGAAACTCAGGAGCATATAATCTAAGCACCTCTTATATTCGACTCAGGAGAGCTTTCGTGAATCTTCTTCGCCAAGTGATCATTTTGGAAAGTCAACGATGAATGTAAGCAGCTTAATGCCTAACATGAGCAATAGTGCTCGCCCGTTAGCGAAGGAAACGACAGAAACAATAACAGCAGCAACGTTCACGTGCTTGTTGATTTTATTTGCATTGGTGGCCAACACATTCGTGTGTTTTGCCACGCTACGACACGAATCGAATCGCCCGCTCACCAACTATTTTATCTTCAACCTTTGCATCGCGGACATTATGATAGCGGTGATCAGCATGCCGGTATGGGTGTTATACCAGCTCTACGGGGCACAAGGTTTAAACACACTTCTCGGCCTTAGATTCTTGGTTTTCTGGGGCTCTGTGGATATCCTCTGTGGTACTGCGTCTATTCTCAGTCTGAGTTGTATCAGTGTGGATAAGTATCTGGCTATCACCAGACCTCTCACGTACATGCGCTGCATGACATGGAAGAGGGCTTTTGTCATGATATTCGCCGTGTGGTGTTACGCTGGGACTGTGGCGTTCCTAAGGCAACCCATGAAAGAAAGGGGTGAGTATAACTGATGATATATCACTATTTTATGAAAAGATAACACATTGACAAAGCGACAGATAAAAAACAAAAACAAATAAACTATTTTGAATTAAATTTAAAAATTAAAATTAAATAATACTGGTCAGTTAGTGAAGTGTGGAGAGACGGAACCTAAATTTTTTGTGATACTTGTGATATAATAAGTAATCTAAATCTTTAACAGTAACCATCGATGCAGATCCCATCTCCGTTTTATAACATAGTATACACAAAGTACTGTTAATAAACGAGCAGGAGTGTGTTATCAGATCACGCACGACCGTGACATATTTGATACTGCGCTCAATTCAGAACAAACAGTTCTAGTGGACAAAACGTATCCGATCCATTCCATTCTATGGTACGCGTTATTATTTGCAGGGAACGACGTAAATTGACTTCTGACACATTTTCCGCGCTCGCGGTTTTGCGGTTTCCCGCGCTTTTTTGGTTCCCGCG
>JAUPMF010003595.1:0-11044 GCA_031471435.1 Stomphia didemon | reverse complement strand
GCCACCGCGCGGATTATCATGGGGACATTGGTTTATGCGTAAGATCGACTCTCTTATATAATGGTCTCTTGATATTAAAGTTTACACGCCGGACATGAACTGCTTATCGATAAAGCCGGTCATGTCACTGGAAGCGGTCGTATTATGAGAAGAAATCGTATCGTGATTGGTTGAAATGCATCTTTTTCTTACGTTTTCTGATTGGTTTAGAGTAAACTCATGACGGTACATTAGCCAATCATACACTTTGTTCTGTATTGATTAGTTCGTGATCATTATTTTCACAGGCAAACGGTGGTAAAGGGTACGCCAATACCCCCCTAGGGGGTGGCGGTGGAGCTGGAGGTAGAATGGCTGTCTATTATAAGCAGGGGTTCTTTGACGGGACACTGGAAGCGTTTGGTGGGTTTGGGAACAAGGAATACGGAGCGGCTGGCACTGTGTTCATCGAGAAAGGCGGCAACGAAACGTCGAGAGGAAAACGATCTCTGATTGTGGATAACAAAAATCATGCGCCATCGAAAGACAGAGTGAATCAGGTATAAGATTAAATGATTAAACTAGAGCGAACTAAAAAAACAAAACCAAAGAAGCGAAGTAGCTGCATTATATTTTCGCAAATGAGGGAATTTTTTGTAAATCTTTTTTTGATTTCGTGAAGCGTTCGTGATGTGTTCGTGATGTGTTCGTGATGTGTTCGTGATGTGTTCGTGATGTGTTCGTAATAGGAATCCTGCAATTGTTCCACTAGATTGAAAAGTTGGACCTCCGTCACATCAGTGTCAGTTCTACCAAATACATCTGCACGAATGGCATCGTTATTACGTCATCGTTGCCCAGCAAACTTTTAAATCTTTTTGATGGAAGTTCAGGCCAACCTTTCTTTGTGGACGGAAGTAACACAGTTCAACTCACGGCTAATTTACCCAGACCAATGTTCATCCATCATATACGTATATATCCGGTGAGTACACTCGGGCTACAAAAACCATGGTCATTCATCATGTACATATATATCTCGTGATCACACTCGGGCTATCAGAACCATCTTAATTTATTATATATCTATATTCCTGTTTCTAGTTCTGTCAACAAGGCAGCCGAGTCAAATACTCTTTGTCAACACGACTCGCACAGGGAAATAGTCATCGCTCTTATGGCCAGCGGTCGTTTTCAGGTTGCTATGATACTGGGATCTACCGTGACGTCAAAGTGGCCGAAAATATTGACCAGTTTATTCTGACTTTGACCAAACTTGAGCAAAGGATTTCACTGCGGGCACTTGAGATATACATCGGCCAGGACGATCCATCGACCTTTATCAGTACAAACATAAAACTCGATGCATCGCGCACGTGGCTTGTGTTTGACGGTCCAAAGTCCACGTACTTCAAGCTTGACGTCATTGATATCAGGGGAAAGGCTCATCTTGGGGTCCAAAATGACAACGCTAACGTCAGTCTGCTGATAGGTGAATATCGAGGAGATTTCAGTGGGACGCTCCATGTGGGACGAAGACAGTCGGTGGACTTTACTATGAATACAAACCCAATTATTCCCTTCAGTGTACGCGCATATCAGGTGAGTGGATGTTCCGAAGTGTGATTACCAAGGCGGTCTTTCTGTGGTGTCATCAGAATAAATTTAAAGTAGAAAAAGTATGGCAGGTAAAAGAGATGCTGCTAAAACCAAGCCAGTATTCTTGATCTCAATTTGAGTGGAATTGTAAAATGGTTCGGATTACCTGTGGTGACATAGAATGTAGTCTGTGGGGGAGGGGGTAGTGGTATTGACATGCATCGACCAGTAGTTTCTAATTCAATCCATGTGACAGGGTTCTCGAGTAAGTCTCCCAAGTGAGATATATCTCCAACAGACGTCAATATTCGCCGAGACAGAAATCACAGGCCTACGAGACCTGATTGTCTCCTACAGTAGCACGCTGGACATCACACCGCAGGCGCGCATCAATTCTGTAATACCGGGAAACGTCATGATGCGGAGCGTTACGATACTTAACGGAGGACGCGTACACCAGACAACATCTGCACCGACGATGCTCAGGTGACTTATTGACTTACTTTACCTATTAAACGCATGAATAATTAATGAGGCAAACACAGTAGAAATCACGACCGTGGAGAGAGTTAAATATAGATACAGATCGGCCGCTCATATTGTACATATTACTTTTCTACCACAACAGTGCTTTTTTCGCGCTCTGATTGGCTACTAAAATATCCTGCACTCAGTAATCAAGTACTATTCTTCAGAAAAAAATGGTCAATTCAATCCAGCTGACTTATAATTGGATTGGGTGGGGATATATGACAAGTAGAGTCAGTGTCAATAAATTGATGGTGTAACACACACCACAAAAATAATAACAAATCGAAGTGGAATTAGTGATTTAAAAATCCTGTGCCTAGAATCGATTTTCGACATCCGGTGCTATTTTGAATGGGTACCCAGTGGTTGGAATTTCATATATATTCTTGGCTGATCAGATTGCAACAAACTCACTACTCTTATTTGCTCGTTCTTATAGAATTCACCTTGAAAAGGAACTTAAAATCAATGCTGGTGCCACCATGAATGTCACCATTCTCAATGTTACGGCCAGTGACGTGTATGTTGATGTGTCAGCGGTACTCACAGCGCATGCGCGTGGATTTTCTGCTGGTCAAGGTCGGGAGCCTGGAATTGCGTCATCAATAAGCGCATCTGGGGCAGGGCACGGAGGCGCTGGGGGGAGAAGTGGGAGCCAGTCACGTGTCGGTAGAGCGTACGGTATACTGGACAAACCGGTTGATCCTGGCAGTGGTGGTGGCCAAGGGTATCAGAATATGGTAAGTTGGGCAGACGTCAGATATGTTTTATAAAGAGAAGAATAGAATATTCGTATCGTGGTGCTTTATTATGCGTTGGGTTTGTATTATATTAGTAATTTTGATGTTGCGTTAGGGTCTGGGTCGAGTTATAACCACATTGCATCTTGGGACTGTTTTGAACGACGAAATGTAAATTTTACTTATGGCGTCCCAGAATTCAATGCGTCACGACACCTTGACTCATTCCTGCGCACCACTTCTTTATATATGGCGAATAAAGCCATTTAATTAAATAATTTTACTCTTGCTGACTGTCACTAATACGTAACTAATTTTCTGTTTACTAATCTTTCCGATATTTGTGATTCGTTATAGCCTGGTAGTACAGGTGGTGGAGTATTAATCATCAAGTCACGTGGTGTGGTCCAGAATGACGGTCTTATCGATGTATCAGCCGCGTCAGCCCGGTCCCAGGGCACTGGGGGTGGCAGTGGAGGCAGCATATATATTGAATGCAAATTATTGACTGGAAAAGGTATGTCGTCATCAAACGTTGCTCAAAATATAAGAGTTGGGTGAACATTTGAATTGGGCGTCTTCCAAAGCAGGCTATTTTTAGAATCACTGTTTTCCTTTAGGTCCGCGCTTAATGGAATCTAATCAAATATTTAATCGCACTGTGATTGGTTGCGGTTATTGTGTGGCGGGGAAATGATTATAAAAACCAATAATATGATGGACGTTCCTAGTTATGGACTCCTGACGTATGTTACAATTAATTGTTGACCGTTCCTATTATAGGGCAATTCGTAGCCAAAGGCGGCAATGTTGCTATGGCTATTAACGTAACTGACGGTGGGGGAGGTGGTGGAGGACAAATCGCTATCCACTTCCAATCGTCTCGTTTTGGCGGTACTTTCAAGTCTTCTGGTGGATTCAGTCGAAGTGAACCAGGTGGCCCAGGCCCAGTCTTCCTCGCCAAGAACAAGACGCATCGCTCATTGGTTATCGATAACAATGGGTATCGCAACAACAAGGCCTACATAGCAGACTATGGAGATATCTCTAACGACGGTGGACGTGCATGGCTTTATCTAGAATACCTGGGAGAATTTCACATTGAACATATGATTCTCAAGGGCGGAGGTAATGTGAATACACGAATATGACAAGTGAAATGATGAAATGTTTGATCCAATTGATTAACCAGTATAAAACACGCAATGATTGATTTTAGCGCGTGCCTTCCACGCGTGCCTTTACATGCAGCACATAATGAACCAACTCTACAAGAATATGTTTTACAAAAGAAATAGAAAACTCGTCCATTGTGCTGTGTATACAGTAATTTTAATTTCCACACATTTGTTTTGAGCCAGTAGTAATAGTACTATTTATTTAGATAATATAGCTAACTCGATGCTTTGTGACTTTAGAGCGAGTGTGCACTCTACAAAGTTTTTGATGCCCCCCAGAACTTACATACATGATAATTTTGTTTTTCTAGGTCACGTGGCCTTGAGGCACTTGGGTAACTGCACATGCGTACTGTGCGAGTGCTCCATTACACTGAAGGTCGAGCGTCTTGATGGTGACAGCGGTGGGATGCTTCATATAGGCAAATCTCAAAGACTCATTGTGAAATCCGCTCCGACCCAGTTCCCTGCAAGCTTTCGCGTCTACGAAGGAGGCTACTTTGAAGTTCCTCCCAAAATGCTGCTGAGGAATCTGTACTACCCTAAAATAACACTGCAGGGGGCGATCAGTGGACTTAATCAGTTGGCTATTGGGAAAGGAACTGAATTGGAAATCTCTGAAAAGGTTAGAGCTCAAACTGGTTAAGGGCACATTGCATGACCAAATCTTTGTTCAAATAAAACTTGATAATAACTAAGAAATGTCTTGATATCAATTTTGCATCAAAATAAAATTTATTATAGCTTTTAAAATGACATAAAAACTTAACTGAAAACTGAATATTTTGTTAACTTCCGAAGGAAGAAAGTGACGTCATGGGGTATTTTTTCGGCATTTTTAATTTCAATTGATGATCTATGCATTTTAAAAGCTATAAAATCTTTTGCAAATACTGAGTAGTCGTGTTTGAAGTCTGTTTCAAGCCGAATATCGTGGACCCCCGTGACGTCACAATGTGAAGTACGATTTAATGAGCGCCATTATTCAAACCTGGAACATGTCATTTTTAAGTGCAAATTTATGGTTAATAAATACTCTAATTTCCTTAAATTATTTCTAGAAGGACCATGGACAACATACACTTTATATTGAATGTATGTTCTAGGAAATTATTTTTGCGTGAAACTTGCCCTTTAGATAGAGAAGCTCCAATCATTTTGAAAAAAGAGACGTGTCTTTTGGTTGAAATACTTGACTTGTGAGGATACAACTAATTCAGTTTGACTTTCGGCAGCATATAATATATTGGAATTGAATTTTATATAAATGTGATTTGTTTGCGATTCGATTTAGGGCCATTCATTTGGCTACCCGGCCAGGACGCTGTACATGGACACGTTGATGATCATGAATGAAGCCAATCTGACTGCGCTTTCCACCAATGAACGCTCGCCCTCTCTGCGCCTAATCGTCAACGGAACCTTTTCTGTTCTTGCTGGGGGCCTGGTGAGAGGAAAGTGGCTTGAAATCAACGCTGACCAAGTCAATATAGAATCTTCTGGAGTGACATCTGCTTATGGGATGGGCTATGGAACAAGGAGTGGACCTGGGTCGAGCTCGGGTACGAAAAGCCTAATACAATATAATTCTCAACATCCGATCGTATATATATTATATTTCTATCGTTATATAAAGGTATTAATAATGATTGCGCATTTATTTTGGTTGAAGATTCCTCAGGTGCCGGTCATGGAGGTAAAGGTGGGACTGGGACTACTTCGTCTTCTCCCGGGGCTGCCTACGGTTCAGTAGAGCAACCACAAGCCCACGGTAGCGGCAGCCTGTCAGCGAAAGGTGGAGGGATCATCAGAATACTCGCGCATTCGTCGTTCACTCTTGATGGCGCCATAACAGCAAGTGGTGAAGGAAGCAAGCAGAATTTGACTGGTGGTGGCAGCGGTGGAAGTATTTGGCTCACGAGCAAATATTTGTCGGGTAATGGCAGAGCTACAGTGCTTGGTGGTAAAGGCAGCGCGTTCGGTGGAGGGGGAGGAGGAGGTCGAATCTCTGTCACCTACGAGAACAGTTCCTTCAGTGGCTCATTACAAGCATTTGGAGGAGGCAGCAGGTAATTAATTAATGAATATTTGTTCAAGCCATTCAAATTATATAATAGAGTTGTTAAACGATACCACGTGACTTCGCAGTTTAATAAGTGTATCATTCTCACGTCCCAGGTTTGAAGCTGGTGGGGCAGGCACCATTTTTCTGAAAGACGTACAACGAAATCACCGCAAGCTGATTGTCAATAACAACAACGTCGGCGCTCCCTCAACGGACGATATTACTAACACAGTTACCGATGGGGGACGAACATGGATAACCTCTCAAAATGGCACCAGAAAGATCGAATTCGACCAGGTTGATATCCGTGGCAAAGCTCAACTCGCCATGCTAACGAGCCCTCCAGGGACTCCTCTACAATGGGACATCAGAGGATTTACTGGAGATCTTTCCGGCATTCTCCACATTCAAGGATATCAGACTCTAAGAATGACATCAAACGATCCCAGCGCCGCCAATAAAAACCTGCCTTTAGGAGTCAATGTGTACAGCAGGGGAGATGTTCGACTGCCCGAGAGTTTGTTTATCGATGGCATCAAGGTGATCATCGCGGGCAGTGTCAGCGGAGCTCATAACGTGACCGTCGGTAACAAAGGAAGACTCATCTTGAGGTAAGTTCATATTTAGTTCTTCAGTGTCACGAAGTATTCAAAGCATAGCGTATTTTTTCATTGGATTCCAAATTATGTTATATGATCTGGGGAAAACTGAACCGCGCATGCTCTAAGCCAATGTGCCTTCCACCTGTTATTGTGAATTTAACAAACACCTGCGCATGCCTGAACCAATCAACCAATAGTTGAAAAAGATATTTAGTGAAATTTGCTCAATCTTATCAAATACAGTATAACTTTTGACTGGACCCTGAAATAACCAAATTTACACTGATGTTAAATGGGTGCCACTCAGTTATGTTTGCGCTCTTCCACAGATAAGCGTGTAAGCCATTTTGGAGTACCGTGTTAATTGCAGCGCAATATTTATCACAGGCTTTTTATACGAAATTCTAAATAAATATTTGTGATGTTTTTCTAGAGAATTAACAGCACCAGACGGTAATAAATCTCGACTTATTGAATTCGGAGCTATCGAGATCCAAGGTGGGGGCAGGATTGATATTGAGAGTGATGCCGGAGGACTGGTTATCAGTTGTTCGTCGCTATGGATACGAAGTGGTGGTGTTCTCACCGCTGTCAAGCTTACACTGAGGGCGCAGAGAGTAACAGTTGATCAGTCAGGGTTTATTGACTCGAGCTACAAGGTAACGCAATGTCTTCTATAAATGTTCAAAAGTGATCTGCGCTATATAAGAGTAAGCTCGCTGAAAAAGTTTCAATTTCTTATCTGGTACTGGAAGCTAATTACTGCTGTCAGGTAAAAATAGCTGGAGAAAGTGCTCTCTTTATTATTTTTAATCGATGATACTTTATTTATCGTTTTGTATACTCGTTCTAATTGAGTGAGTTATTTTCTATTTTATTTTTCTTGCAGAGTATAGAAAGCGGTCCTGGCGCAGGATTGCCCCATGCTTCTGGATCATCAGGAGCGGGTCACGGTGGACGAGGAGGAAGGGGGAAAAGCCAAACTTCAACAGGGGCGCACTACGACAGTTTTACCAATCCTAACATGTTTGGCAGTGCTGGAGGTGGAGGCAACCAGGGCGGAGGAGTACTGTACATTAACTCTACAACCCTAGTAATTGATGGGACCATAAAAGTTGATGGGAAGAGCGGCGCGGGAGGCTCGGGTGGAGGAAGCGGTGGAAGTCTACTTATCGAAGCAGAAATAATTGGAGGTACTGGAGCAGTGCATGTTAATGGCGGTGATGGAGGTAGCGCAGGTGGCGGTGGAGGCAGCGGTGGGAGGATCGCGATCCACTCGTCGAGTTTCGTCTACACTGGTTCCATTGCGGCGTACGGGGGGAGTTCTTCAGTCGAGGCTGGCGCGGCTGGTACGATTTATAAGAAAGAAAGAAAAACAGGGAAAACCATACTCGAAATCTTCAACCTTGGTAAAAGACCTGCCACATCGCACATAACCGATTATGCTTCGCTCTCCAGTGACAGCGCTCGCACGTGGCTGACTAATTCGTCTTTAAGTGAAGAGCCAAAGAAGTTGACAATTGATAATATTCAACTAAAAGTCGCCATGTATGAAGGATTTACTTTTGACGAGCTAAGACTTGGCGGAGGAGCTCATCTTGCTATTGAACCAGATCCACGTCGTCTTCGTATTCACTCGTTCAAAAAGCTTGTCGGTACTTACGAGGAAGGGAGTTTTGGCTTCCTACACGCAGGACCTCGGCAGCTCTTCGTAATTAAGAATACTGACTACTACATTCCTGTCAACTTGAAAGTATATCGTTTGGGAATGGTCCACCTTCCTCCTAAAATCATGCTTCACAAGAACTCGCTCACTGTAAATGGATATCTCTTTGGTGTTAAACAACTAACCGTGTCAGAGTGTCTTGTTAATGTGGGTTCTGAAGCTGCCGCTTTGACAAGAGGTTATCCCATAGCTCGCTACTTCGATATTGAAAGAATAACAATTCTCAATCAAGGAGCATTGCGCATGAGCGAGTCGACAGAAGAGTACATCGTAAAGTCAATATCACTCCAACTATACCCTGGTGGTTCTTTGACTGGTAGAAATGTGACCATTATTTCTGACGTCATCGTGCTACAAGAAAGCGCCAGTATCTCTATGGATGGCCAAGGCGCGCGATGCATCTCGTCTGATGTGTTTTACGCTGGGTCGGGAGGGAGCCATGCTGGGTATGGAGGGCTGGGCAGTACTGCACGCAACCGCCCTGAACCCCATGACTTTGCTTACATCCCCGAGATGTTTGGCGACGCAGGTCGAGCTGGAAGGATTAGTACGCCATGTTTAGGAGGATATGGAGGAGGACGGCTGACTCTTACTGTTACTGGAACACTTGCACTGCATGGGGTCATATCAGCAAGGTATAGTTTTGAAACAATTCCACAATACTATTCAGTTTGGTTGTCACATTATATTTTAATATATTTTGTCATTATTATATGTTAATATGAAATGTTAATATAATATGTTATATATGTTTGTACTGATTGATTTATCTACTTTTATAGGGGCGCCTCAACACTTGATACCATCAGTGGTGGTGGAGCTGGAGGGTCTCTCTTGATAAATGCCACGACAATTAACGGAGAAGGTGTGTTAGACGTTCGTGGTGGTGATGGTGGGAAGGTATCAGGCGGTGGCGGTAGCGGAGGAATGATTGCTGTGTATTACAAGACATCGCAGATCTTATTTTCTACTATACTACATGGTGGTACGGCAAAGCAAAATGGCGCTTCTGGGTTTTATTACCAGCACCATTATCTAGATAAGAGTAAGAGTACGTCTAGACTTACACTGGATAATGGAGGATTGACCGTGAACAACGTATCAAGTGTTTTACTCTGCAATAACAAAACAATTGACTATACATTAGACGAGCTCAACATTTTGCAGTCTGCGTCTTTGTATATGATGTCTTGTAAAGTTGGCAGTCCTATGACTCTCATAGCAAAAAGAGCACGGGGCGACAAGACTGGTCTTTTAATAACACACCGTCACCATGATACATATATCGGCGTTACTGGTGTTGTGCTTCCAAAACTGACACTGCCTTTCAGCGTCAAGATCAATGATGGAGGGACACTTTCTTTCCCCTCGACCATTACTGTTGGCAGTGGAACTAGTATAAAGATTTCAGGAAGTCTTGTCGGAGTAAAACATATGATTGTCGATACGAATGGAAAGATCATCTTGGAATACCCTGGACATACCGGTTATCGAAAAGCACCGGTGGGTGGGGTATCTGAAAATATATTTGAGCATCTACGTGTGAAGAAAGGTGGCAGTGTTACTAGTCTTAATTCTGGAAAGGTTCGTGTCAAAGCAGATATTTTCCAACAGGACTTTGGTGCTTCATTTGACCCTTCTCGTATTCCAGTCATTTCTAAGGAAAAGATTATTGAACAAAAGGGACTTTCCCTTGGACGACTAGACTGCCCACATGGAAATCAAACCTTTGCAACAGCATCTGCAACTCTTTACAACCCATGTGGCACGGGAAAACATGTATGGACAAAATCAAATATTTCATATGTTGTTACTCATAATGTGTCTAAAACGATCTATAGGACGGTGTGGGAGAACGACGTATCATCGATCAAAAGCAGTAAGATTAATTATCTGGCTTATGAGACGCGCTATAACGTTACATACAATATAGCATGTGACTTTGGAAACTTCAAGCTACTCCCTAGCCAAAGTTGTATCTTCAAACCGGGCAACTACAGTTATGATTCACTGGAAATTCAAGGTGATGCTACGATGAGTTTTGAAGCTTCAAGTAATAGAGAAGAAATCAGTTTCTTAACGGTCTCAAAACTAGCTGTTAAAGCTGGAGGAACGTTGCAAGCAACGGCGTCGAATTTCGACAATCCTGTAGAAGCAGTGCAGAGTGGTCAAGGTGGCAGCTACGGAGGTCTCGGAGGTGGTAACACTAACAAGGCATCTGTCTACGGAAGCATATACGATCCTATCCTTTATGGGACGTTTGGTGGCGGTCTGGTCAATAACAGGGGCAAAGGTGGAGGCGCTATAGGAATTGCTGCACATCAAATACTTTTTGATGGTACCATTGACGCAAGAGGATCGGATGGAACTAATGGTGCTGGTGGTGGAAGTGGAGGAAGCATCTTTATCACAACGACCTCGATTGAAGGCTCGGGTACTCTGCAAGCCCGTGGAGGGCATAGCTCATCACCAGGAGGAGGTGGCGGTGGCGGTCGAATAGCTATTCGAGCTGGTCATTCGATGGAAGGCTTCAAAGGCAACTATAACGTCCGTGGAGGAAATGGCGGGAAAGTTGGAGGCTCGGGAACTGTTCTGTTTAGGGATAAATCACAAGCGTATGATAC
>JAUPMF010003562.1:0-11052 GCA_031471435.1 Stomphia didemon | reverse complement strand
TGTTTGCTCACTATTTGAAGCATAAATAATGTCAATACTGAAGAGCAAAGTTATATTTTTCAAAATGTCTGTGTTTGGGTTTCACACCGATGAGTCACATGACATGTAAGGCACATGATCAATGCGTGCGCTTTGAGTATTTGTACATGTCGCTTTTAAAGATGAAATAAAATATTTTTCTTTGAAATGCTTATTTATTTTTATTTTTTCGAATAATCACCTGTGTTATTTTACTAAAACAATTATTTGGCTTCGGCGAATAATTGTTAAATATAAGAGGCACACATACTTATTATACTCAGTCTTAACTATAAATCACTGTTAAGGCAATTTGAACTATGGTTTTAAAGCCGTAAGTGAAATACAATTTAGTGCATTTCTATCGTTTTATTATGAAAACCGTTATTATGTAGTATAAAGATATCTCCAATATTTCATATGTTGCTATGGTTACCAGATAACATAGAGTCGGTATGACGTAATTGAATTGCGCATGCGCTAAACATATTTGTTTCTTTTTTTAAATAATGTCCATGCCAATCTAAGTTAGAGTACGCGTGCCAAAAGAAACTATTTGAGCTACCTTAAAGTACTATAAATATTGCGATGCATACCCTTACATTACCTCAGATTGCCACTGTAGACATGGGTATTTCTTTAGTGTCTCATTGACCCTCAACTTTGCATCTAATTTCTTGATGAATTCTCTTCTCATCAGGAATTCTCTTCTCATCAGGAATTCTCTGTCCATCAGTTGGGTGACAACCTAAATTAATAGGCGCATGCAAGTCAGAATTACATTAAAATGCATATTTATATATTCAATGATTTAGACAATTACAATTGCATTTGGTTTGGTTCTTTTGAATTCTTTCTGCAACAAGAGACTGTGCTTCACAGTTTCTTCTTTAGACTCTTTGCGACAGGCAAAACCTGAAAGATGGTAGAGCATCTTTTTAGCTGAGTAAAGTAAGCATTACAACGCCCTGCACTACAACTGAATAACTAGAATGGAATAAAAGTTTAATTAGCGTGACAATCAATGTGCATGTAGCCATGCATAAGAACTTACAGACCATCAAGTACCTGCGTTATTAATATTCGACGTTAGACAGCTTCGATTTCTTTCCAGATTGCCGGTTTCCATCAGGCTGACTATCTCTGCTTAATCGTTTCATCACCAACCGGCTATTCTCAAACCGCCTCAACAATTGCTGTTTCAGAAGTGTCTGAATACGTAATATAATCTAACAGAATCTGCTCTACAAATATATAGCATTGTAACTATTCAGTGAACTTGTAGTTTGTCATTTTTATGCAACAATTGACATTTGGTGGATATCTATTAGATATGACATTATTTTGCAATATCGTTAACATTTACCCAGCTCTTGAATTCAACACCGCTGTCCACACCCAGCAGATTCTCTGCCATTCCAGATCGAGGATCAATCTGTTTGAGGCATGGAAAATTTTCACACAGTTGTTTTGCAACCCACTCAACTGTGTCGGGATTGGGTTTATCATTGAATGGGCTAACATGCGTTTCAACTTGGCGTATGATACGCATTCGCATTTCAGTGGGAAGACTTCCCGGCTCAGTGTTGTGCATTTTCTGGTCGATAGCTTTTCCAAATTGGTTGGGGATGATTGGAATTGGGGATGATTGGAATTGGGGATGATTCCCGAGACATCTGATTGGGTTGGCAACGTCCTTATTAGGTTAAATCGGCTTCTTAGTGGAGGTGGTGTAGTTTGTGTAGATTCCAAACTTAGTATGCTCTCAGCAGCATCAAAGTCCTCAGCACTTCTTGCTGCGGGTAAATCACTGCTGTCTTGAAATTCATCAGGTTTACAGTAATAGTCGAGGCTTGGGACTGAGGCGATGATGCTAAAGTCTGTGTTGATTTCAGTTTTTCAACATTGTCCTGTCATTTAAATAACACATTGCAAGTGTTACATATATATTATACACACATGTAAAAATGGTTCTTGATGTCAGAAGCTGTAAATGTCCACCTTAAATCTACCTTTAAAAGTCGATTATTATTCTAGCACTGCACTTTGTTTGCGGAGAAAAGCACGAGTATGGATTCTAGCTGCCATGTTCTCTCGCTGGAATTCCGTCTCGACGTCATCCTTTTCCAAAAGAACAATAGGGTCTCCATCTATTTTATTTCCTATGGTAATGTAAATGGAACAATTACACTGTCAGTACTTTCGCTGCTTGAAACGAGTAGCGGACTGGAGATAACTTTTAACATTTAGATAATAAGACCCATAACTAGAAAGAGCATATCAAAATTCAGGTTTACGGGTTTGCAGAGGTTTGACTAAATATGTAGCGTGCGAAAGCTTTTACAAATTACAAAAAATGTATGCTTTGCCCCGGATTGGAACTAATGCGCAGACTTTGAAATGCCGTCAAGTCCGAAATTAGGCCTTTTAACAACTTCAAAAACTCGTGAATAATTTGGGAGAAATCTGTAAAAATGAGAACAATGTAACTAAATATTGGAAAGGAGTTTGAATTCAATAGTAATTGTAACCTCATAAAAAAAACAATTCAAAATCCTTTTTTTTCGACTGGCCCACGTGCAGCGTAACAGCCGAGTAACACAAATTCCTCACACTCCTTGATTATAGGGAAAAACATTCCAAACCACTACCATTAGGATTTCTATTTCTTCAAACTCCTTATTGCTCTTTATAGACTTCTCCCGAATAATTAATGAGTTTTTTAAAGTTGTTCAAAGCTGGGCCTTCAATTCGGACTTGACGGCATTTCAAAGTCCGCGCAATTACCTAACTTACTTTTCAAAGCTAAAACTGCTCCTTCTTTCAGTCCCGCGTCTTTCAGCCTTTTTTAGAGCTTGGTAACGTTAAGACCTAGCTGGTCAGAACGCCTTAAACCATCCATAGAGTGGGAATATACAACCAGTTTATCAAATTATTTTAACCTCTTCTTCCAATGAAAGAACCGAAAGAACGCTTTCTCGCACTTTGGCACGTTATAAAGTGGCCATACAGGTTCTGATTGGATGATACTAATGTCTATCAATGACAACGTCTTTGAAACAATGCTTTGAATTAGAAAAATGTGTGACAAAAATGTGTAATAAAAATGTATAAAATTTGTTTGGAAATGTAAAAATGTGAGAAATGAAACATTTTATCGTGCTTGGCAAAGCATTTATTTCACGCGTTGTGCACAACGCAGTACCACGTGGGTTTAGAAACAATAATAGGCAACACCACTAAATTGTGAAGGGAAAATGAGGTTTATATGTTTTTGGCTGTTGTGCATATTTGCTGCATTGAAATTCCAAGATTTATCAAGTCACATGGTACACAGTGACGACCCCCAGTTTTTTGTTATTTGTGGGATTGAAGGCTGCAGTGCCCAGTACAACAAGTACTGGGCAGCTTACATCGCCACATTTCTCAAGCTTACCGTTTGTGGTGCAAAAGAGCCGAAATACAAGTAGATTCAGAAGAACAGGGAGAAAACGGAACGGGCCAACTACAGGTTTTATTGCCAGGAAACCATGTGATAGCAACAATATTATTGAAAATAGATGGAATGAAAACCATGACGACGACAGTGAGATTTCCTCGACTCTGAGCACTTTGGGGGCGCAATAATTAAATCTGTTGCCGAATGACATGCCTGCAGAACCAGATGATGTCATGAAACGTAGAGCAGCGGCTTATTGTATCAGGTAGGAAAGAAACCCTTTGCATTCCTGTTTAATTAATATTCAACGTCGGTACTAAATTGTCTTTTGCTATGCATTATGGGTAAACACATGGATGGCCATGCATGTAAGAGTGGAATGTCATTATATTAGGAGTTTTCTGTTTATTTGTAATTATTGAGCTTTACATGCATCACTTATAAATTTATAAAAATGTCAATATTCCATTTCATGTTTGTAGACTAAAAGAGAAAAACCGCTTATCGCAAAGAGCCGTTGATAATGTAGTAGCTGGAACAAGCTTCCTATTTCATCAAACAATGTGGGACTTGAAAGATAAGATATCAAAGAGGTTACGCGAATCCGGAACCGAGAGCAGAATTTGTGATGACATTGAAGACATGTGATGAAGATGACCAACCCTTTTAATGGTTTGGAAACTGAATGGCTTCAGGATGCTTACGTCAGGGAAAATTTTGAATTTGTGGTGAGGAATTTATTTTATTTTTATGTATTGATAAAATCAGGCAGTACATATTCTACAATCGAACCATGTGTAACAAGTGTTAGCAGTTACGGCTGGATTTTATGTCCGGGGCTCTGGGCTCATTATAATTGTTACTATTATAATTATAGTAAAGAAGTAATTGATTCATTGTTCCGGCATTCAAATTTTCGCAACTTCGCAACTTTGTTTTTTATATAGGAACCAGAAGCCAAGAAACTGGGTAGTGAAATGGTGTACAGAGGAACTGGTAGCAAACGGCGGATTGTGGAGGTTGATAGGACATTTTACTATGTACCATTTCTGAAAACCCTTGAAAAAAACTGCTATCTAAATTTTCTATATTACAAAAACTTCTTGCCAATAATGGTTATAGCAATGACAACAAACTTAGGAATTTTAGTGACGGATTATTATGCAAAGGTCATCCAATCTGTTCAACTAACATACAGGCCTTGCAAATCGTCTTGTACCATGATGAAATACAGCTATGCAATGCAATTGGAAACCATGTGAAAACACATAAGCTCTACATGTTCTATTTCATATTGCTCAATCTTTCACTTATGTATAGAACTAAATTAGAAGATATCCACTTAGTCGCCATTGCAAGATCTATAGATGTTAAAAAGTATGGTTTTGATGCCATCCTGGAGCCTCTCTTTTCGGATATTAAACCACTAGCATCCCCTGATGGTTACCAGTTTACTCTAAACAATGGTAGATATATTTCATCACAGGAAGCTTTAGCTGCGTACATTGCTGATACACCAGCCAAGCCATGAAGTTGCGGGATTCAAAGAAGTAGTAAAAAGTGTAGGCACTGCCATGCAACTTTTGCATCTATGCAATCTAACTTTCTTGAAGAAAACTTTGATCTTCGAAATCTTTGATCTTCGAAATCTTGAGGAACACTTGCAGTACCTTGACACAATTGCAGGAAATGAGGAGTCAAATTTGACACAGCATTTTAGCATGGTGTATGAAATAAATAGAGCGAGTATCCTTTTGAGGTTTCCTCATTTTGACGTTTGTCAACAAATGCCTGAAGACATTATGAACGTTCTTCTGGAAGGCATTATTCCATACACCATGAAACTAGTTTTACATCCCTACATTACAAATATGAAATGCTTTTCTCTCATGCAACTCAATGCAAAAATAATTATTTAATTATGCATATTTCAACAAATGTCTTAAAGCAAAAGGATATCAACCTGAATGACGAATGTAGGTTCAACCAAGATAGTGATCAGATGTGGCTACTTTCTACCACCATGCCCTTCCTCATAGCTGATTTTATAGATCTAGGAGATAAACACTGGGTTGTTTTTTTACTGCTTATGGAGATTACAAGAATCTCATTCTCCCCAGTACTGAGCTTAGAAACTATTTCAAGGTTAAAAGAAATCATCAAAGATTTTCTAACTTTGTTTAAATGTCTATTTGTACAACAAAATATAACTCCTAAAATGCATTATTTGGTACACTTTCCTAGAATATTAATTCTTCTTGGGCCTCTTGTTAATTGTTGGTGTATGAGGATGGAATCCAAACATGCATATTTTAAGTCTCTCCGTGGTATTGTTGGTTATAAAAATGTTCCATTTTCTTTGACGAAAAAAAAACAGAAACTGTCATGTGTTAGGCAAGTCTAAGCGACTATCAGTGGAAGATCAGGAGGCAGCTAGTGTCCAATTGGAAAGGTTTTTTAGTCTTGATAGACAGCAAATTTCATCGATTCACAGCTGTTCCTGGGCAGTGGTTAACAACGTTAAGTATGTGCCAACAGAATGTGTACTGCTCACAGGTGCTGATTGTGGGAATCCAGTATTTAGTAAACTGGTAAGCATTATATTTGTGAATGATCCTGAGCACATTTTTTTCAAATGTCAACATTTGGATACTTTATGGTTTAATGATAATGATTAGGTGCATACCAGGTAGAAGTCCCACATATGGCATCGGGATTAATAATGTGCACAAAAGACCAGCTGAAAATACACCAACCTCTCCAGCTTATTTATCACAACGCAAATACTTATGTGCATTGTAGGTATGATTTGGAATACATAAATTAACTTTCAAAATACACTGGTAGACAGTTTTATTTCCAAAAAACTCACACATACTATAGGGTATTGTTTTGTTCAATATTAGGATTTTGCCAAAAGATAAAAGTTATCGGTCCTTAATTTGTACAACTAGGGCCTGGTTGTCAAACGGCAATTAATTAATTAGATAACTAAAGTTACAATGTTATAGTTTTAAAGTCTACCAAAAACACAATCCAGTTAACAGGCGAATAATGAATGCCATGTTCAACTTTTGTTAGCCCCTGGGTAATTAATGAAAGACTCAATTTATGTTGACCTCTCTATGCTATCATTATTTGTATATTCTATGTAATTAATGACCGGTCCTTTAGCCAAATATGTTATTCATTTGGAAACAGCTGTAGCGTAGTTTACATTATTAAACTTTGATACGTAAACTGTGAAATCTGTGGTAGTTGCTGTGTTACATGCAGTGCTGTTATTTATGCCCATGTTAGTGAAATAATGACACTGCCGTAATTGCTCGAATATCGCGTCTTACATGCGGCGCTTATTTGTGGGCGGCGTTTATTCGAGCAATTACTGTAATTATGATATATATGAAGTTATAATAGATTATTGAGTTGTGACAGCACTTAAATTCAGTTGCCCACCCTAAGATTTAGGGTGGGAAACTTTTAGTCTTCTCAATTTGAAGATCATCATACTAAATTTCAGTTTTTAGGTCTAATTAACCTATACAACCCTATACTAAAATAGATATATTATTGACTTGCCAATAAAATTGTTATGACTTTTCTGGGTCCCTAACTAACTGAAATGGCACATCACGTGTAGAGCACGTGCTTGGACATGCAATTGTCAATTACAATCAATAGACCTTACTGATTATTGCATGAAAACGAGGCTATTGGGCAATGTTTTAAATTTAACATCGAATTCCGATACTGGCTTCTCTCATATTTGGTTTCCCATGAACTGATGCATAGCGTAAAGTGCCGTATTGTTTCATTTTTTGAAACGTCATTTCCGGTGTTTACATTGCCAAATAGCCTTGTTTTCATGCATTAATCGGTAATGTGTAATGTGCCCTGTCAGTCTTGGCCTTTTATGCTCAGGATCTAGCATACTTGATTTTTGAGGTAAGCGTTTATCTTTTTGTTCTTCCTCACGTCATGGACAGGAAGGATACGGGATACTTCCTGCATACTTCAATATAAGTATTAATTTCCAGTAACAACTGATATTTGGGGTAATGCGACTTATTGGAAGTTGCCTACCCTAAGTTATAGGAAAGTCCTCTAAAATGTACGATTATCATACTAAATTTGAGTTTTCAGGAAACAACCTATACTTTAAAATAAGTACAATATTGCTGTTACCAACTGAATGTAGGCGCTGCTACTTGAATGGAGATAACAGCACTAAAAGTTAGCAAAGCAATTCTGATTTCTAGATTGGTCAAGTAAAACCAAAGAAGTCATTTACTTATAATAAGTATCGCCATACTTCAATCAGGTATTCCTTTCCAGTGACAACTGTTTCTTAGGGTAATGTGACTTAATGGAAGTTGCCCACCCTGAGATTTAGGAAAGTCCACTAAAATGTAAGTGTTCATGTTAGCCTATCACTTAAAATAAGCACATAATATTATATAATATAATAACACTGAAAGTTAGCAAAGCAGATGTAACTTTCAGAGTGAGTGACTGGAAATTAGTAAACTTGTACCTGTATTTTAGATTGAACAACTGCAAATAAGGGAACGATGTACTTACAATAAGTATCGCATATTACATGTATATGTTCTATGAGTTAGGTTAAAGCCCTATAAATTAGTTGAACTACTCTAAATTTCATAAGTGGACTTCATAATAAGGGGAGGTTAACTGGAAACCCCTTAAAGTAAGTAATCTCTTTTTACAGTGTACTTTTGCCGCCATCTTGCTTCATGATGTCTTTGATGTCACGACTAGGATTATGGGTAGTTAGATCCCAGGCCACTTGTGCTCTTTTGTACTGGGATATAGTTTTGTACTCAAATTTTATGAGCGATTGGTTTGGTTTGTTTGCCACAATTGGCGATTGGTTTGGCGAACACCAACGAGCTCGATCCGGCAGATAGGTAAGCGAAAATGTCTCTGTATCTGAAATGCTTTCTCTTTCAAAGGCACATCCCAAGTACATTCTGTCTCCTTCGGTAAAAGTAAAAGTTAATATAACGTTTCAATAATTGGCGTATAATTTCTGCATATTTTTTTTTTTATAAAGCAAATTAGCACTTTTTCGTTGTCTTTTAAAAGAGGTTGCTACACATTTCCGATACACGGTCCTGCATATATAACATTAAGCTCCTAGCTGCTCAAGCCCATATGACTACACGTCGGCTACTCTGTCAAACAGACCTCCACAATGACACAGTGTTGTGTACGGCAGCTCAGCACGGACTCCTTTACACCGTCGCATTTACACAGTCCAGCACACCCTCTCTCGCTCTTGCATCCGCACTTCAGCAGTTCTTGGCAGCTTTGCGACACCTGGGTAATAGTCGTCCATAATGGCGTGACACATAGGATGCCTTAATAAATGCAGTCAGCAGTCTCTGGAGTTGTCACTTCAGTTTCCAATTGCGTTCAGTGTGAAAAACCCCAAACATAACCACAAGCTTTTTTTCACCATACGTCAATGGCCAGTTCCATTGGATCTTCTTAGAGATTGCATATAGAGGCTGATCACAGGCGATAATTGGCACTTAAGGATTAAGAAAGCGTACCGCTTGGCCTACGACACCGATGGCATGATGTATCATGGCTGCTGAGTGTGCTTCTTATTGGAACAGTGGTAGCAACGAACTTACATCTGGCTGCAACAATCTGTATGTGGATAGTTCACTTGCGTGGAAGGCTGCCCATGACATATCCAAGATGTCTTTAAGAAATTTATTGGTTTAGGCAATCTCTTACGTGATCCAGCCACTTGTGTTCTGCGCTGATAGCGGATGGCATTTCTAGACAGCTACTTACAAATTGACTTGGAGGGGTGGGACAGGCGGTTCCTTCTTAGAAAGAATTACGGGCTGTACGATAGTGTAGGAATCAGGGAGTTGGGTATGACGCTTTTTCTTTGTGTTATCAATGATAACAGCATCTCGTTCTTCTTTGGGAGCATCTACACTCGGGTGCTGGAATAACGATATGCTCGTTCCGTGAAAGGCACCCTGGGCTGTCGCAGAACTAGGGTGGTGTTCGATATTATCCACGGCTGCTGTTGTAAACACACTTTTATGAAGTCTGGGTGGACACACAACGTACACATACGTCGACATTTACAGAACCCTATCATAAGACATTGACAATCCGAGATGGTATAACTCATCAACAAGTGTGCGCTTCCTTGTTTCTGCGTGCATCATTATGCCCAAGTAAACTGGAAGCGGTGGCTCACGGTTGGTAGAGTGGTAATGAGAGATACATGTCTCATTGTTGCGGCGTCGTTTAGAATTAAAAAGGTGCGATATACTAAGAGTCTGAGCTTCTATCATGTTACTAGACTTAATGTCTGGGCCTCCTAAAATCATCCCAACTAACGTCTTCAGAGTGAGTGGAACTGAATCTTGTTGACAGTTTTTTTCAAATGTTCCATTGGACTTATTATCTTTATTCATAATATCCCGACAGATGATTTTAGTAGCCTTTAATAGGATCATTGATTTGCTGTCTACATTTTGCTCGTGAATGTTTTTCAGAGCCTGTCCAATGTCGTCATTGAAAGTTAGCATTACGTCTAGTCCTTGTCTATGTGCTTGTATCCCTGGAACATTAGCCAGAATTATATTCTTTAGGTATGTCGAGTGAACTCTGGTAGATTCATTTCCCCCAAGCTGTTGCAGTCGGGTAGAGTACATCTGAGTGAGGTCTGCTAACCTAAAAACAGGAATGGTGTCAACTGATTCGGCTCGTGTTCTTCAATATACGCAACTAATTGTGCCAGTGCGATGCCGTGGATGACTTGTTCACTTCCGTTTTCAGTGTTCTTATAAGACCTTTCAACTTTGTTGTACAATGCTACCAAGCACTTTGAATGGTATACTGCCTCTTGAGAAATGAGATCACCGCTACTCAGTTTTGCAAGTAATACTCTATTTTCTAGTTGAAGTGCACATTTACAAACTCTTGCGTCCATGATAAATAAATAAAGGTACCTGAAGTATCATCACAAAAAAAAAACGCTGTCACTCTTGGATGAATCTGAGCTGTTTCTTGTGAATTTAGTTGGCGGGGAGATGCCAGGTTTGTCAAGGGTTTTTCTTTTTTCTGCTCGTTGCAATTTTAAGTTATTAAACTTATTATTGCAGGTCTTGTCTCAGTATTGGCAAACATTATAGTTCATGAAATCGCAAAATGTTGTTTGCCAAAGTATGAAACCCCGTTCCACTGTCAATATCGTCTCTACATGTGTTTTCTGTGAACTGCAATGCCTCTGCTGTGGTGTCATGGCACAAAACGCATTTTGACCAGTCAGTGCATGTGGACGAATTAACTTCTTTAATTACTGTGATTATGACTTTGCATACGGTTAAAACAAGGAGATGTACAAGTACAATCTCTATGGACTTTATAAGAATTACCATGCTTCATCAGACTGTTTAATTAAACGAAAAATATCGATGAATACATGCATAATAGTCAACCAGGAATGTTATCATGCAGATGGATGTATGGCGTCAGACCGGGGACAAAATTCACAACTGGGTTTCGTGGCGTCCATCGGTCATTTCGTATCAGTTTTCACT
>JAUPMF010003561.1:6596-17829 GCA_031471435.1 Stomphia didemon | reverse complement strand
CAACAAACGAGACAAAGTCAGCTGTGAGATGAATGCATTGTGTAAGCAGACCGACTGGTCAACGAGGTCACGCCCACTGGCTTGCTATTCTCCTTGAATGGCAATTGACGCGATCAATTTTAAAACAACCACAAACTTTGAGTCCAGTAACGTTTGGAAATCGTTCAACAGCCAATAGTAGATCGCTAGTTGATGCAGTATTTTCTTGCTACCTCTTAAGTCTCTTTACTGATTCAACGCCTATGTTGATTGTCGATTTTTTCCGTGTTGATATTTTGAACGCTTTTGATATATGACGAATAACTTTAAGTTTCTCTGGACTGACACCATAGAGAGCTATAGATGTACAAGCTCAGTCAGGCAAGAAAACACTGAATCTCTTGTTATAGAACAGCTTTTTTAGATTGCCGTTTACGGCTCGACAGGTTCACACTCAACTCGATTTGCTGAGAAACAACTAATTAAATAGCTTGTTTTTACCTAAGACATTTTTCCGAAAGTCTTTACTAGATCAAGATAACCCGGCCTTGTACTGTGTGCGCAAGTCGTCTGCAGGTCACGGACATATAAACTTACAGCTAGTCATGTATTGGAGCAAAATAGTGAATTACTGTCTGGATTACTTATTCCTATCATTTCAAGTAACTGAAGATATTATATTTGAAAATCAGTTCAAATCTGAAATATTTCAAGTCATAACGCAGGGCCGGGTAGATACATTGCCACTTGTCACCTCCAGGATGAGAGCCAGCTAAACGTGCTCCGTGACAGGCGTTCAAATAAAGACTGATCTAATACAGCACATTCAGGTTTTCCAGTCATATATAAATATATGTGTATATATATACACACGCCCTTTACAGCCATTCGCCAGACCCATCGCCGAATGCAGCCGCACCATTTCTACAATGCAGTTTTACGAACTTCACATGGATGAACTTATTTATATTGACCTGAAATCTATATACCAAATAATGACCTCAAAAATCAAGCAACCCTGTTTATTAGAAATCTAGTTGTTTGATCAACATTTGTTAGTTGAACGTGAGCGATAAGAGAACGCTTTGACACATGCGATAGCAGAGCGCTGTGCAATCTTGTGTTCGTCTGTCGTCGAGGGTTAAACACAGTGTGATAATTCAAACGGCAATGAGAACTGACCAGTTTATCAGTATTAAACTCACTAAAACAAAGAGTTTGTGGCACAGTCAACGCGGTCGTTCCACAGTGTTATTGCTAGCAAGGTTAATCAATGTGTGCAGTACACCAGTTTGGCTGTAAAACACGTTTTTTGCTTATCATTGCAACGCTACATTACATCACGTATTTGGACGTCAGAATCGATTTCATTGTTGTCCTTCAGTAAAAGCTGCGATAATAATATTGAAACCCCAAAGCATTTAGCATGGCAGATCTTATCTATGTCGAGTATTATGACGCCCTCAAAGTGATAAGCGGACTAATTTGTCAGTTTGAACTCATCAAATTTTCGTTGGATTCCAAGAGATTTTTGTTGTCAACTGAAGGACATGCTGGGTGACTCACAAAGTGAATAACAGATGCGTTAGAGCCTCTCTAGTTTTGTTTATATAGTGTACATCCTCAGAAAGTATTCCACCTAATGTTGGCCGGAAACTACGGCACATTTGATTTGTAGAACTCAGTATACTATGTGTATTTATGCTTCAGACAGAATTGAAAATCATTATTTGCCAGACTAATTACACTAAATTCCTTGGCAATCAGAGCGGCGGTTTTTAATATCACAGTCAGTAAGATTTCATGACTTCGCGGGCATACGACTGAAACTGTTCATACAGTCACCGGCTTGATCGGCCCACACTTAAAGCGCAGCTCTCATCGCATTTTGTGTGAGAAAAGTGAAGAGAAACGTGAATCAATTCTCGAGGTCGCAGCTAATCGATTTTGTAGTGTGTTTATATGGAGTGCGCTGTGATTACTTTGTCAACATTCTCTAAGGGCCAAACTGTACAGTTTGTTTATTCAAAGTAACTGAACAGCATCGGGACTGAATGATGCGTAAAGTTTCGCGCTTTGTAAATTAGCAAGCTAAGGAAGTTTGTCTGGTGTCCGATCAAGGTTACATTTCATTTCAGAAAAACGTTTATTGCAGATGAAGTTGTTTAGGGGGTAAATTATGGCATGTTATGACTCCGTTCGGCGTGTTCGAAAACTGACAGCCAACTCTACCAAAGTCAGGTTTTTACGCGCTTGACACTTGGAGCTCACGAGATGGAAGTTGAATATGCGTGCTGAGTTAGTCGTCTAGCTAACTGACTGAATTATCAAATGTCATTGACTTGGTTATCAAAGACAAACCACAGAGAACTTAGCTCATCACATTTTCCTTCTGCCAATTTTTTTACAAAATTGTCATTTTGAAGTTGCAAAAGTCATAAGCGATCATACAAATTCAGAAGGTTTTGAACTTAAATGGAAGACATTTCCAAGTAGGATACAAAACTTAAGTCGGTATTTTATATCGACGAGGCCGGGCGTGACACGAGGACGCGTCACAGCGTTACGTTATGGCAATATTCAATTCTGAAGCAAACACGACTTGCATTTAGAAATAGAAAATAATACTGCAAACAAGAATACAGATTACGAAAAGTTGTTTTACATTTTTGGAGAGTAAAAATTTGATAGAAGCTTTGCGAACTGTAGAAGTCATTTTCTATTAAATCTCCCATGCACTGAGATTGTTGATCAAAGTGGTGCAGCTATTCTGCTGAGGGTTCCGTGAGCCGTGTTTATGCATCTGAACAGCACGTATGGGAAGATTTAACTCAGACGAGTCTGTTGACATTTCATCTCAGCATGCTGGTGGTGACACTCGATCCAGCACAACTAGCGCAGTATGGTGCTAATCACATAATAGTACTCTATTTAACTTGACTTACCGTCCATATGCAAAAAGTCTTCCAGTAAATCGTCATCTTCGCAGGGAAACTGACTGCTGTCCAGCAGTTTGTAGAGCTCGTGTTCGTCGTACAGCTTTGCCGCATCCTGGATGAAATCGCTGCCTTCAGATCTCGCTGCGTCGTCTTGGTGTAGTATCTCCGTGAGGTGATCGATCCACTGTGCTGCTACACGGAGGATGTCGATTTTCGATATGTCCATGTGGGACACTGGCAAAGTGTTCTTTAGGTCGACAAATGCTCGGTTGACACCTTGAATTCTCTTGCGTTCGCGCTCGTTTGCTGCTCGTCTTTGTCGACTAACTCCCGTCAACATTCGTTTTCTTCGCCTCTTCCTTTTCTTTTGTGCGGGTCGATTATTGTTCTCCTCGGCCTCTTCCTCTGGTTCAGTGAAATTCGAAGGGGGGGACAACTCGCTAGTTTGGTCTGACGAAGATGAAGTGACTGTACTTTCAGTTTCATTGTCTTCTCCGGATCCTGAATCGAACTTTTCGAGGTCTTTCATAGTTGTCGCGTAAATGCTCATGGGAGTGTTATTGCGATAGCTTCAGTGTGCTGTGACCATGAGTTCTACACACGCCAATGTGCTGCGGCGTCTGTGAGTGGCGCTCTCTCAAATCGTATTCCTTAAAGCGTGATGTCACTCAACACCGTGTAAAGTGATGCTACACGTAGGCACGAGTTTATACGGGCCAACCTGTAAGTTGAAAAGGTGTCAGTTGCAGTTCTACCATCCTCAAAGCCTACGGACATAGATTTCAACAGTTGGCGAGCCAAGTCAAAAATACTTTTCTGGATCTATGTTCAGGGTTTCTCATACGAATCCAAACATTCTCTCACTGATTAGCAGTGTTCTTTTTTGGCTTCTCTTTCTAGTCGTGAGTTTTGTATTTCCCCGTACATCAAGGATCACTAGATAAAGTCCAGAGAGTAGCAAAGGCCAACAAAGCGCTCGCTTCATAAATTACCATCACTCATGTCAATTTAGCATGTGTACAAAAACCAAATGATTAATTGAAAACATCAACAACAATGTCTCGAACTATGAACCGCCCATCTCACACACCGAAGGGATTATACCACCTACAGCACGAGCCACACGCTACAATGCCGGCACATTTACGACCACAAGCGTTTGTTGGGCAATAGAAACTAACTAATACTCAGTAGTCACTGAAACAATTCTACACCGACATCATCTTTTCTCGTCACTGTGCTGTACCCAGTCATAGCAGTTCATAGACCGCTTGCTGATGAGTGTGAAAGCTGTCAGATACAACTACACAGGGCTCTCAGGAAATCACTGGAGATCCTAAACCTCTTCCTCAAACAAAACAACACATGCAATTCGTTTCATTCTGATTTGAAGCATTACTAGTCATTAGCCACGAAAACAACGACATATTCAGCATATTCCGTGCAAACTGAACCAAGAGATAAATGATGTCGCACTTCGTGTTATTCAATCAATAGGACGATGAAATCTTCGGTAACACTGCTTAATTATTGTTGAATACCCACGCAATTTAAGCTTGACCTTGAATCACCAAATTAAATCTTCCAAATTGTCAAAAATTAAGAGTTTTCGTCAACAAATGGTCTACCAGGTATTCAAAGATTATCTCAGGTTAATTCGAACCAGAGACTCGACGAAGTGTATCTAGGCGCGACTGACACTGGTTCTGCTCGTTTCTGTACTGCTTTTGGTGCATTTAGTAACTTTAGCAGCACTTTATCCGAGATTGTACTGCGAGAAAACAATTAGGACGTCTTCGTGTCTTACTCACTGACTCAACCTATCCACGCCTTGTTTGAGCGCGCTGAGTACTTAACAGAAGCGTGCCAAACCTTAGTTCACCTTCGTTCACGGCTAGGCAGAAACCTTCATTCGTATCGTGTAAAACAATAGTTCATTGTTTTATTTGTGTGTGTGTGTGATGTTAAAACATGTTAAACATAGAGTGTAACTAGCGTAATCATATCGCATCCATCTTATCTTGATCACTTTGACCCAACTATATGAAACTCTTGACAAGCTTGGCCCGATTTGTTTCGAATGGCCTAAAGTACTCCTATCCTACGACCACAACAAACACATGTATTCAATGGCTGGTAGGCTGTACTAAAGGTTGATTCTCAAGAGAGACGCGACACGAGAAGGCCTCTATATCTCGATAAAACACAGAGCAATGTTCGTGCGATTAGATTATCTTATCTCACTTGATTTTGAATGATAGATTTATTAGCGCCACAGCATTCCTTATCTCTACAGTAAGCTTATCATTAATAGAACGGTCCATGGGAAAGATTCCAGCCCAAACCCAAACCCAAATACTTCGCCTTGATGGGAAAACCGCGAGCAGCCTACATGGAACACCCACATCCAAACACAAACCCAAATACTTCGCCTTGATAGGGTAACTGCGAGCAGTCTACCTGCATGGGAACACCCAAACACCGTAATCCACTTAGCTCTGAAAATGGCTAATTGGATAACAAACTAGCACTATTCAAAAAACAAATCGATGTTTAGTTGTATAGAAGGTAGCAGATTGTACAGTAGAAAGCAACCAACCTTCGTGGTAGGTCTCAGAATATCCAGTGAATTCTGGGCTTGAATGGAGCAGCCAATTGAAAATCCGTTCAGGCTGCTAAACAGTCTCACACGCCGAGCGCGATGCCACTAAAGATGTCTTTCAGACCCAATGGATTTTACTCGATTTGGCTCGCGACAGGGCGGACGAAATTTCAGCACATTTGCCCGTCAGAATGGCATCAGGCAGACTAACCTTTGGCTTCGTTGAGATGTTCTTTCACAGCCAAATGCTTAAAATATACGCTCGTTTTTGTTGGGGAGTTCTCGTATTGACTGGCGTCAACATCAAAATCATTAGTTTGTTCCTCAAAAAGTTAATTGTCTGTAGAATTTGAGTAAGCTGTCGACCTTTCTAGACCTTGCCCACTGACTAAAAAGGTAAAGACAGGCAAATCCTGTATAATGTTGCAGTTTATCCTCCTAACTGGGCTGCCTGTTTATTTTAGATATGCTCGATCAGTTTAAGAAAAAAGTACAAGTTGCGAACTCTCTGTAATTTCGAATAGCTGACACATGTTTTTTCATGAACTAACTAAAACGTTATTTAGTGGACAAGGGAGGGGAAATTCATGCAGGGGAGGGAGGGGGAATTAAGGGGAAAGGGAGGATCAGATATCATTCTAAATGTCGAATGTTTTTCAACAGGAATACTATTTTCTTGTAACTTTTCATTATTTGCAATTCAGGTTCATTTCTAAGAATAATTTACCGGCTCAGAAGGCTTTAATACGGTAAGGCAAAGACCTTCTATTGAACTGAGTAACTGCATGTTATTCAGTCAGTCTATACTATGATCATTTTTTGATTTCATTCGCGAAATCCCCTTTGCTTTTCCTCAATAATAGTTTTCCCGTCCCTTTCATCCCGTCTCTTCCATCCCGTCTCTTCCATCCCGTCCCATCCATCAATTCCGTCCATCCCGTCCCGTTCATGCCGTCCATTGATAATGAATCGGCACAAGGTTATTCTCTATTCAACCTAAACTCTATTTAAGAATCAAATATTGTTGTTATCTCATCAAGGCACAACTAATGATGTCCTAATTGCCATTCGCCTGACCAGCTCGTATTCTAGTCTACGCTGATTTCAGTAGACCAAATTATTATTCTCGTGCACGCATCTTAGTTTTAAGCGCTCTTGAAACTCAATATCTTCTAATTGTTACTCGAGCTGTTGTGCGAGTAAAGGTTAGAAAATCCTGTTGTTGCATGCCCGAGTTTTTGAGATCTAGACGGAACTTTATCCGTCGGAAGGTCGATCGCCATGTTGGAATGCCTGAGGGTCGAATATCAGGTATCGTACTGATTGATTGATTCTTGCGGTCCTTAAACTCCTTATAGGTTATATAGTTCCTGTATGGAATTAACTCCGCTCCGTTTACATCAACTTTGATTAATGAGGTTGACAAAAAATCTATTTTTGAGAAGCAATTACTGATCTTCAGTAACGGTGATTGGACTTCGTGTCGTGCAATTTTGGGTTGAAATCAACGAGCGGGAGCCGATGCAATTTGTTAATACGAGGTGTTTTTTAACCAATCACATTTCAGGAAACTCGCGTGATTTCATTCGATGAACGTAATTGGTTGTGCTATAGTGGAGTGGTTAACGCTTCACAGGCCGGAATCTAAGCAGACCAAGTCTAGAACAAAGATCAAAAAAGAGATTTTCAAAAGTTAGTGGTGCTATTTCAGTTGCACATTCCTGTCGAGACATAGAGAGGAGAGCTACCGTCGTCTTCAACAACACGAAAACACAGCCTCGATGGCACATATAAGGAAGTGGTTTGTCGTGCTGTGACATCAGTACGACCAACTGTTGCTCTATTTATACGCTGCTCGTTTCTAGATTCACCTTGCTCTATCTCACACCACTCCTGTCCTATCTCTACCTAAGTGGATAGCATCACATACCAACATGCTCCGTATTAGTTTCATTTCATCACAGTCTTTTATGCATTTCTTGCAGCCATAGTTTAGTTCAGGTAAAAAACTAGTCACTATATCGTTAGAATAGCCAGTAGTGTAAGAGTTCATTAGTACAATAGATTATTATTGTTCACTGTCTACTTTTTTCCCTGCTGAATTTCCGGTTTCTTTCAACACAGTACTTGACTGGCTTTCATCTTTTGTTATTTATTCGGCTATTCACGAAAATCTTCTTAAAATTTAACACGATCTAAAAACAAGAATTGCTCGAATCAGCTTACTTTTAAGAGTTTCTAAGTTCACCTTCTTACTTCACAAAAATTTGTGACAATTAACAAAGCAGAGCAGAAACACAACATAAAACAACCAATACAATTCAATGTTGAGACACTCTACGATCGCACTACGAACTTACTACACATTCAATCAAACCGCTTGTCTCCATACCTTATCAACCGCTAAAGATCGGCCAGATCCGAGTATTGTTCAGGAAGGACACTTTGGGCAATGATCTATGGAGCTGTAATGTGTAGCTTAGGAATTTTACGATAAAGAACTTAAATAACTAATTCCAGGTCAGACTAGAGAATTGCCCGTTGAAGCGTGGAGATTCTGGCCTCAGCTTGAGCCGATTTGAATTCTATTTCGGATTTCCTGTGTTGTAGAAATGTGACTATCTGATCCTTGTCAATTTTGCAGTGTTTCTGGAGTATTTCCCAGTAGATTCACAGACAGTGTCTTGTGGCACTCATCGGTCGCATAATCAAGCTGGTTCTACTGCTGCTATTCCAGTATGGCGAGACGTGTTCAGTGTTAGCCGCCAGCACAGAACAAGCAAATACGGCTTATTTCAAGTACATGTATGTATGTCCGATGAAAGTCATTAACTTTTAACCGCAGACATATATATATAGAGACTGCTGTTTATCACGTACGATGACGATCATGACGTCTAACTTAGGCCAGGGCGGCCAAATACTTCACCAAAAGCGTTGAGACCAAAAAAGGTCTTTCTATTTGGAATATCGCAGAGAGACTGCTTACTCCAGAATATGTTTCGATAGGCGCAGGAGCCCAGTAATAATAGGCTCCTGGTAGGATATATATCTTATTTACTGCATTTGTATGCATTCGTCATGCATTCTTTGCATATTTTGTTTGACACCAATCGCTGGAGAGCCTTGTTAAGATAGTTCGCGGAAAACAATCTTGAAAATTAATTAAGTTAACTACAGTTTGCTAGACCGCATGGCATTTTGGTATAGATTCAGATCAGTGTAACGAAAGTAAATGACTGGCACACTGTCAGCGGACGCCCATCTTATTTCCCTCAAAATATGAGTACAGGGTTTGAAGACACGTGAATAGCGGAGGGTTCAGCGGTCATGCAAATAGAAACTGCACGCATGCGCATTATGTGGTTGAGTCTGGTGTTCAGCGGCATACTGATCGAAGCGGCATACATATCACGTGTTCGACATGCCATAAACACAGGAAGCCCAGGCTATAAACAATGGTAAGAGTCGTAAGAGTGCCCTGATGTTCCTTACCTCAACTGACACGACTTCTCAGTTTAGAATAAGAAAACGTGTGAAATGCATTACACCTATAACGATGCTTGCTGATCCAGGAAGTTCCTGGTTTATCAACAGTTTTTTTTTTCTGGTCGTTCTAAGCATATGGCGTGTCTGTTAAAACATATGGTCAGCAGTCTAGGTTTAAGTGTCGATGGGATTACAGACGATGCCTTCTGATTGGTTAGGTTTTGGTTCCAGAAAATACATCGATGTAAACCAACACTTTAGACGCTTGAAGGGTTATCTTTCAGTCCAAATCGAAGCCGGCCTATGTCAGTCGTTTGTGTAGGTTAGTCCCTCGCTTTAGTGGTACTTGACGTTAGCATTTATCTTACATCTAGATCCCGACAGACATCAGAGTACTGTGGACTAAATAAGGTCTATGGTACGGGCGGTATACATCTAGATTCCGACAGACATCAGAGTACTGTGGGCTAAATAAGGTCTATGGTACGTCATTCAGATCCACACGACGGAAAGGAGATTTTAGGATTGTGATGCGGACGACCGAGTAAAAAATCCAAATAAATAAAGTAAATACATATAAGTCGGACAGTGCGCAGAGTACAGTAACCATACTATACCGTATACAAGTGTATTCTAGTGCATTACTAGGGGCGTAGACAGGGTTTTGCAAAAGGAGAGAAGCTTCCGGCTCTCTCGCCGGCTTTTTCTCAAAAAGCTGCATTTTCGGTTTAGTAGCGTTTTCACCGAGAGATGGAATGTGGTAATTCCGAGAATTAGAAAACAAAAGAGTTTTTCCAAAAGAAGATGTTCTTCTGGAAATATGTCACGAGGTTTTGAAAGTGCGGTAGGGCAAAAACAACGAGTGCCGAAGGCACAACCTGCGGAAGGTTGGGGTGCGTGAATTTAGACTCGGAAATGACTATAGCTATAGCCCAACCTGCCCCACATCCTGCGTGGTCACTGAGGTATGCGCGGCATTGGGGAAACACATTGCGGCCAGAGACTCACGTTGTCGTCTTGTTGACAAAACTGATGTTAAACTTCAACAGAAATATAATAAAACTGGTGTTTTTAGTTTTGCACCTTAAATGAGAAATCTTCAATAAAAATATTAATATCTTACATTATTGTCAATGATTCTTTTTTCACTGTTTCCCGCGCAATGGATAACCCGGCCATGGAAATCGCGGTTGCACTAAGTACTCTTCAGACATTTGTTCCCGTTTGATAACAAGTAGCAAGAATGCTGCATTGTGCACTGACCCCCGGGAAAACTCACACAGCTAGATTGGCTGCATTATACTTATGTCAACTGAGCTATTTTTGGAGTTTTGTTTTTTCCCCTCACGGGACAATGAAGGCCGGGAGAATATTTCAGACGTCTGAAACAAGAGTTTAATGGCTTAAACTTTTCTTTATTTCGATAGCACTCAAATTGTTTTTCAAAATTAGTAGATTGTGAATCATTACTTGGAAAGTTACCAAAATACTTGGAATACGAGCCGGCATCTCATAATAAGGTCACCACTCGTATGAATCTCTATAAAAGGAGCACATACTCAGCATTCATGTTAAACTGTACCGCACGTCTGCTGGAACTATTGATAACTGTCAGAAGAGCGGTTTGTTATTGGACGCTCCTTGTGCATTACGTAGAGTACCCGATCGTCAGCTATAAACGGCACCAGTTATCTAAGATTGATTATCACTTAGCAAACTAAATTTAGATCCGATGACTTTAAATCATCATTCCTATCAGTAATAATGACCGTGTAAATGTATATTTAGACCGCAAATAACGAGCAAGCTTACCTTGTATTTCGTGCGCTACTCAGTAATTTCTAGAATCGTGAACTTTACTGCTCAACCAAGCACTGAGTTAATGTCCTACGATTACTAAATATATAAGGTTATACGGATTTTCAAGTTAAACTGAAAACACCAGTGATATCAGCCACGTTGAATATAGCGATGTGATCAGGACATTCAGCGATACATGTGTAAGGCTGCGATGATGTCATCACAAAAGAAAATAATCTTGATGATATACTTCTAGTTTGTTCCTTTTCTATGCAACTCTAAATTCGTTCATTTTCATTGGACATCATCGAAAAGCAACCTCGCCGTGAGTTTCCAGGGGTTTGTGTGATTAAGAGAGTTTATAGGGGTTTGTGTGCGTTTAGAGGGTTTATAGGGGTTTGTGTGCGTTTGAGAGGGTTTATAG
>JAUPMF010003506.1:0-11080 GCA_031471435.1 Stomphia didemon | reverse complement strand
GTCGTACAGATAGTGCGCCTGGGGGTAGGGGAGAGGTCGTACAGATAGTGCGCCTGGGGGTAGGGGAGAGGTCGTACAGATAGTGCGCCTGGGGGTAGGGGAGAGGTCGTACAGATAGTGCGCCTGGGGGTAGGGGAGAGGTCGTACTGATAGTGCGCCTGGGGGTAGGGGAGAGGTCGTACAGATAGTGCGCCTGGGGGTAGGGGAGAGGTCGTACAGAGAGTGCGCCTGGGGGTAGGGGAGAGGTCGTACTGATAGTGCGCTTGGGGGTAAGGGAAAGGTTTTGCGCTTAATTTTCAAATCAAAAATTCCTTTTAATCGGTGGAGCGGTCTGTAATAAAACAAATGGTAATTCAACGTTCAAAATTATTAGACAAAACCACTAGGGGGAAAATATCAACCCTAAACAATGCAAATCAAAGTGATTTTAAAGGGATATAATATGGATAGCTCAGTTAGAGTAGGTCGATTTAGTTCATTGTGTGAATCAATGAATGTCAACACTTTGACAAGTCGATATTCATACTGAAAGAACTTACTTAACCATGACTCTGAAATATTTGTTACGGTATATAACTTCGGGAGCTTAATACATCTTCAGTTTATATTTGAACAATTGATCGAACAAACAAAGCATTCTTTATATATAATGTTTATTGGAAATACAAAAGTAATAATAAGATAGCCGTTGGGGCATGAAAATCGCTAGAATATTTCTATGAAATGAATTGTACAGATAATGACGTCAAACGGTCAATGGGTGGTGCTCAAGGGCCTTCAAGTGTTGTTGTAAATGTTCATTATTCCACCGCCGCGAATACGTCCTGGCAGATTCACCGTCAATTTAACTTATATTCTTTGTAAATACATTAAAATGTTTAACTAGTCAAGTTAAGAAGAGTTACAAAAACATTGAGTAGAAAACAAAGCGAATGCAAATAATTATAGTCACAAACAAAGAAGAAACAACACTCTCAATGATATTATAACACCAGTAGTGTTGTTGTGTGGCACAATATTTGTCCCATTTATACCAGCATCATTTCGATTATTTGTGCGCATGATATAATTATAAATACCATGAAACATTGAAAGACATGTCCATATTACTTTGCACACTGTAGTTCTTACTGAATACAAAATGTCCGGGACAAATGTAGCTCCTATTAGAATGTCATCTTGGAGTTTTCACTTTTCTCAACAGTGATGAACTGAAACATGTTTCTGGCAAAGCCTTAAGCCCTGGTTAAACAAGCTACCGCAAGTTTGAACTTGCGTCTCGTTTGGCCACCAACTTGCGTTGACTGTTTACTCGCAGTACGTTTGATCGTGCTCAAATTTTAACGCAAGTTCAAATCGACTTGCGTCAATTGTTTGTCGTTTGGCCACCACAGAGCAAGTTATGGCTGCAAGTTAATTTGCGATAGTTTGTGTCTTCGTTTGTCCAGACTTGAAAACGTCGCTTGAAACTATACAATTGGTTGTTTTGCACGTTAATTAGTGATTAAATTTTGCAGATAATGCTTAGTATGAAAGCCTGCACCAATTTGTAAGTACAGGGTCACTCTTCCAAGTATTTCCATTTGAAGATTTATACCTAGTGCAAAATATACGATTCTCTTTGAGAATAGTTTTTCAAAAAGCGTTTATTTACACTATACTCATTCATGAGAATTAAGATCATTTCTTCACGATGTTGTCTTTCGAAACAAACCATTTATTGAAGAGGTCTGTGCAAGAACAATAAATGACAGAATGTTAAATTCTCCCTACCCTTGAACAAGGAACTAGGAGATTACATTGGGGGAAATTTGATGTCGATCAGAGTCACTTATGCTGTTCAATACTGACCCCTTGCATTGGTAGAAAAATATGCCTTGTTCATGTGGTGATATTGGGTTTAATTAAGCGAGATTCCATTCACACGCCTCTGTGGTAAAAATAGCAACTCATCAATTATAAAACCAGGAAAAACCCAGTAAAATTACTGATAAAATCGCCAAATATCGAAAGTCAATCGTTCCTGTACTAGGTTGTTACTTCATCATAGTGCTTTACTGTGAATTTCCAATCAAGACTGAGATATTTTAAAAGAATAATCATAGACAAAGAAGTATTTAGCCTCCTTGCAGCCCACGTCAGTTTACCAGGAAAACTTGTGCATAAACGTATTACGCATGCGCACAAGTCATCCTTGAACAAGCGTTTGAATCTGTCATATTTTAAAGAAAAAATGTAAAAAACTTTGAACTATTTCATAACACTACACTTTGATATAAAGCACTATAAAGCACTAACAGTACACTTTTCAACTCGTGGAACGCACAGAAGCGAGTTATTGTAAGGCCATCTATAAATAGGTCAGTTGTAAATTAAAAAATAAACATTCAATGTTTAAACACAGCATATAGTAAATACGTTAGTTTGACTTATAACACACCACTCCCTAGTATATTTTTCTCCGTCTCTAGAAAGAATACACCAAGAAATAAAGTGTTTGGTTATCTGCGCCATAGATTCTCGAATAACACTTACTGAGATGGTCTAAAATCATTGCGCTATTATGCCCTGACCTTGATGGTTTAAAGGACTCTTGTTAAATAACAAAGCGTAGCATTCTAGATCGTTGGGTCGCGTCCATTGACGTCATAGGCTGTCAATCAAAACAACAAGTCCTTGAACACATAATAGGTTGTTAAACGGGAAGAATAGGTTGAAGATTAATAGTTTAGGATACTGGAGTAGGTCTCATACCTTATCTTATTATCAAATACTTTGTCGTTGCTAAAAATATCGCTGTGACATTACAGGGGTAAGGAAAAAAGGGACGATGTAGTAAATATAACAAGACGCATATCTGCGTTAACTCGGTCTTCTTTGCTTCTTTGCTTCTTCGATAAATCCGGCGCCATTGCTCAACCATGTGCTCGTATAGCGCATTCTACACATGCGCGCAGACTTCACAAGCGCCGACGGCGATTTGTGACTGAACGCAAATAATAAGAATAATAAGAAAAACGGAGCCCAATCATAACCTCGGGCCTTCCTCCACAGGAAGCCCGAGTAAATAGACTAAACATCGAAGTATAAGAAGTCGGGTTGTATGAAGCGCATTGAGACATGCCGGAAATACGCTATATATAAGAACCGTTCTTTCTTTCTTTTTTTCTGGTATATACTGAATGTTAGACCTCCTATATTCAAGGTTACAGCCTGTATATACTAAAGGTTATGCCTCCTATTCAAGGTTATGCCTCCTATTATACTGAATGTTAGACCTCCTATTCAAGGTTACAGCCTGTATATACTGAAAAAAAATTTGCGTCCACTTTTGACGACTAGCGAGTGAATGAATGCCTTTGTTTTATTGGAACTGAGTTTCTTTTCCATTCAAACGCCTCAAATACGCCCCGAACAAAATACGACTCAAAATGGCCGCAAACATTGCATGATTCCAACTAGTGGGTGTTTCAATTGAAAGACAAAACACGTTTACGCTAAGAATATTCACGCACAAAGTTTGCTAATCACTGAGCCACGAAGACGAACAAAGGTAGAATATTGACAGTTCCCTTGGAGTGTCAAGGCAGCTAGTTAGGTAAACTTTGATATTAGCCCCGAGAGCGCTGATTTGATGAAGACAAATAGACGAAGTGTTAATATATCGACACATAGAGACCCGAGATATCATTCGTCTGGTGGAAAGAAATACACTGACATTGGTAGACGCTCGCTCAAATCTGCCAGCGCTCTGAGAAAAATCCAGAAATGTCAGCATTCAGTCCTGTCACTCGGTATGGCTTCCCATATGGCCCGGAGCACCGCAATGGTTTTCCATATGGCCCAGAGTATCGTAATGGCTTTCCATATGGCCCAGAGCATCGCAATGGCTCTGTGAACACACTCGTGCCACGTTTCGAGATTTTGCCAGCGAATACGTGCTGCTTCCATGAGATCTATCGGTATCCGCAAGGCTTCCACGACATGACAGGTTGGCCATCGAGACCCCCGCTGTGCTCATCTAGACCTCCTGCTGCTCAAGTGGCCCGCAAGAAACCAGACGAGCCAGTTAAGACGATGCACAAGAAGCCGACTCTTTCCTATGTTGAGTTAATTGCTGAAGCCATTTTGAACTCGCAGGATAAATGCCTTGTGTTGGGAGACATCTACGACGCCATCCTAGACAGACATCCGTTCTTTGAAAGCAGAGGCAGCGGTTGGCGTAACAGCATCAGGCATAACCTGTCTCTCAGTGACTGCTTCATTAAAGGAGAGCGCAGTCCAAATGGAAAGGGACACTTATGGAAGGTTGACCAGCAATGCTTCGATGAAACTATGACTGGCAAAATGAAGCATTACAAAAAGCGCAAAGCAAAGAAAACATCTTCAACTTCCAGCGATTACGAAGAAGTCACTTTAAAAAAACCGGCAAAGATAGTTCACTCGGTAAATCTTTGCGAAAGGAAACTGAGTTTATCAGATGAACTGAAATTTGACGACGAAATCAAGAGATTCGAAATAGCAAGACAAAAACTTACAGAAGTTAAGTACAGATCACTAAGTGTGACTGTCGACTGACTGATTGAATCCATAAAATCAAAACATAAATAAATATTTAATTAGGAACTCACGCGCTCTGGAGGATTAAAATAGTAAAAGAAACAATGTGTCTAGCTCATAAGAATACTTGTACATAGGAATACTTGTACATAAAGTTAATTTGAAAATAGCCACTATGAATATAGATTGGAATTAAGTCTAACTCAGTTTCTCGCTATGTATTGCGTTGATTCAGATGCACTAAATAAAATTGACATTAAGAAAAGTGTGAAGAAGTAGACTGCATTGTTCTCTTCGGTGTTTACTTTCTCTTAACAAAAAAACCTTTTTTTAAATGGCCTGAGGGCTTCTAACTCCTGTCCTCCCACCTAGCTCCGTTACTATGCCGATTGTGTAACAGTGGGTGGCCATATTTCACGCTCACTTGGTTAACTTCTGCTAAATGAGTGCAATACTCTATACTCCATATATACCAAAAATAACTTCAGTAACTTCCCGATTTCCTGTTGTTGTTAATACAATGTCCGTGTCATTGTCGTTATAAAATAAATATTTGTGTTGGAATCATTGGATTATAATGGTGAAGATTCTGGGAGGATGTTTTTCTTAATGGACGATTTACAGGGCTCAACTTTAGTTTGCAAATATTCCATGTAATGTGCTCCAGAAATGTTTCCCCATGACTTGAAAACAAGTACGGAAGTTTTAAGATATGAGTCACAATTTATTTTTATCCAGTAAACGACAAAGCACGCAATTTCATCAAGTAACTAAATGCCGGGTGAATGTTTGTCATAATATGCCAGACATCGAGCAAAACTTTTACTTTGAGTAAATGGTTTGAATCCAAGAGTAACAGTTGAGTTCTTGTAGTCTTGAGAAATAATGTTGTTGGTGTTGACTGAAGTTTCGACAACCTAAGCGGAAGTCATCTTCAGAGTCCAGTGAAAATACATTTATTTGCAAAACCGGAACAACAAAAGCACTAGCGATCTCAGTATACGGGACTTAAAGTGATTCCTTAGTAAGTAAATAATAGTGCCAATGTATTTAGCTTTTGACAAACTAATTTGAGACACTGTAAAATAAATGTATAAAACTTTGCAAAAAAATAAATAAATTGACTAAAAAAAATTATATATTTTAAAATTTGAATAAAAATATACTGAAATAGTTCCGTGCGTTTTCATAGCTCATATGAATATTACCGTTTATACCCGATGGCTATTTTAAAAATATACCAGAAAATAACATTAAAATAGATTGAAATCGATTGTTGTCAAAGTCCGAAATAAACCGCCCACACAGAACTATCTAATTCAGATTTATTCACAAATCGTTTATACACCTAGATTTTTGGTAATTGAATGTTAACAACGTGCTATTGCTTGTATAGTCGCACTAATTTTGTCATGTCCGCGCTAACGATTGCCTAACAATGCAATTGAATGACCATCTATGTGATTGATTAAACATTCGGCGCTAATGTTAGTATATTTTCCAGTAATGAATAGCAAAAGGTGTAATATACGAACAAGTTCTGATTTGCGGACTACCTGTGTTACAAACCTTAAGCTCTACCCACCCCTCCCCTAAATATAATTGTATCAACAACATGGAAGCGAGGACGTGATATCAGAACTTTGGAAATGATAATGATCTGATTTCGATTTTCAACTATTTATTTCAACAGAACAATGAAGGATATTACCTAAACATGTACACGATCTTACAGATCGACCACTTAGCTTGATATCTTTAGAATCAGAGATAAAATCATGGATTCCAGGTGAGAAAGAACTGTCGAGTTAACACCGTTTTAGATTTGTTTATCAGTCGATTTCAGATGCTTTACTTGTACGCACTCGTTGTCATGATGGGAACTTCTTGATCTCTTCGACAGCGATAGCAACGAGATGAAGATGAGGCGATCTCACACAGAAAAAGGTAGAAGAAAACCATATTATCCCATCTTGCTTCATTTAGCTATTTAGCGTTCGAGGGAAAAATTTCCGTCCCATTCAAAATCTGTGTCATAAAATTGATCATAAATCTCTTATCTCAAACTCATAAAATCTCTTATCTTCCCCATTAAAAATAATCTACAAAAGCGATAAGTTGGTTATTATTTTATACCGCGAAAGCCAAAATTATAGTCCTGATTTGTCTGGGTTTTTTTCAGAAAAATTAAGGTATTTTAATTTCCCCAATTTTACGCGATTGTGATTTTAAACAATCTCCTATAAAATGTAGTTAAGAAGTAATATTTTCCAGTTCTATTTAGATTAATTCCTATTTTTAATATGAATTTATTTTTTCTAAAAATGTCAAAGAAGTTATATTTTATTAATTTTGTTAATTATAATATTAGTAGTTTTTGTAACATCCATCCACAATGGTTTTGGGTACTTCAGGAAATTCCTTACTTTATGAGAAAATTCAACTGTGAAAACATTGGAAAATTAGCATGCAAAATTCTAACTAAATTTTCCTGTGAGAAATGGGAAAATGGATAAAGAATTCGAAGTAGACATGAAAAAAATTAGTAGATTTTAACTGTCATTTTTTTCTGAGATTCTGCCAGTAAATATATATAGGGTATAAGTATAATTACAAGTTTGTTTAGTACAGATTTTGGAGTTTATTATTGATTATCTAAAACTCTCTGCAGAAGCCGAATCGCCTACAGATCCTGATGCAGAAGTCTCTGATAAACAGTGAGTTGAAGTAACTCTTTTAGCATAAAATATGGCTTTGGTATATGGGTTGATTATATCTATGCTGACAATGTACACGACTCTTTCTAGATTAACGTTAGCATATGAAGAACCGCCCCCGCTCTCTAAGTCCAGGGTCTTTCTGCTCAACATCTCATGGTTTGGTCTCAATGTTATGTATCTTATCTTATCAGTAGAAGGTAAGATTATATTACTTAATATCTCTAATGATATGTCTCTAGAATATTATATAATTATAATTATTAGTATATGACAATTCAACAAATATGTCTTAAGAATATGCAATCTTATTGGTTCACAAACAGTAGATATTGAACAATTATGTAACAATATCTACAATATCTACACACATTTGTTGAATTGCTATATATATACATGTATATACATACTAAAATAATTATTCTCCTCGGTGTTGGTGAATAATTACCTCGACAATCAAGAACTTGCAGTCCAGTAAATATTCACCACTCCTCACACTCCTACACACAGGCGAGGGTATTCTTAAAAATTAAGATCTCGGCCTCAGGCTTTATTTTTAAGAATACCCTCGCCCGTGTGTTTGATCTATTTTAGTAACCATAAAAACGCATTACACAATTTGGGTGTGGCTAGTTATTAAGTTACTATCAATCAAAGGACAGGCCGGGGACATCAAAATAATGACTCTGATTAAATATCACTTTCTCCCTACCATTGTATAATAATAATAAAAATTGGAAATACCATTAGGAAAAAACTGAATGTTGACCAAAGTCAATGTGTTCTTGCAGTTATATTTATACAATTTGTTTGTTGTTTGTTCAGTTGTGCCGTCTCAAGTGCATGCCCTGGTTGGTTCAGAGAGTAAGGGCCAGGTGTTGGGTGCTATGGTGGCTGCTGGAGCTGTGGTTACATTCTTTATTAGTCCACTTATTGGAATGAAAAGGTGAGCTTTATTGATGGATTAAAATATGTTATAATTAGCAAGATCATTGGACAAGTATCGTGATTTGTCATCGGCAAATAATTAATCTGTGAGACACTGAGAAATCACGATATTTAGAGAAAATCGAGTTTGATGTTTGTTTTATCATTCACAATTAAATTGTTCAATTTCTTCTCTGACAATTCTGGGAATTGAGCTGCCATTGTAGAGGACTGAAAATGACAAAAACACCTATTCAAAGCCAGTTATCTGAGGTGACATTGGCGTCTCTCGACCAATGAAAATCCCAGAGAAAATCATGTGAAATACAATAAATCATTATAAGTAGTGTTTACAACATGAGTGGCCATGTTGTAAATGTATGTGTGGCTCGTGGTTGAGGGGCTGATACAACACCAACAGTTTTTACTGGTGTTTCCTGATGAATTTTACAATTATGATTATTGTAAATCATTTTGTCAGAAATATTAATTCCTGACAATTCTGATCAATTTCAGTGATAGGTTAATTTCGCCGTATGGCAAGAGAAGACCTCTCATGGTAGCGGGCACAGTACTGTTATGGTAAACACTTTATAGTATCAATTTAGTCACTTATCGACATACATTTAGTGTTACTTTTAATATGTTGAAAATACCAAAATAATATTTGTTGTATTAGGCTAACATTGTATTATTTATTCACACTCCTTTAGTATTGGTCTGTTTGGTATGGCATTTAGTGCTCCTGACATAGAAAAGTAATGCATTTGCTCTGATTTGATATTTATTCATTCATTTTTCCATTCATTTTTTTTCCATTTCTCATTTTTCCATTTCTCATTTTCTTATTAAATTGTGAATACTAATATATTTTATCCTTTCCACAGTGAACATTCAAATGCCACAGTAAGTACAGTATAAAATCAAAATGTTAACTGCAAGAGTAGCAGAACATACTGTATACTCATGATGCAATACTGTAGACTGATTTACTTTCTTATTTTAGTGTGCGTTAGATTTACGGATCAAGAGATGTCTTCCTTACTACAACATTTCAGAGTTGACACAAGGCCACTCAACAAATCAGTCTGACGACATGGAAACCAGCTTTTTGGTAAAGCTTCTCATGCAAAAGGGTGATTCAAGGGGGAATGTTGGTAAGTTAAATAATATAGAATATATGTAGTTATGTATAATGATAACGAATGCATATTAAAATAAAATGACTACCAGTGTGACTACAAAATGACTACGAATAAAATTATATATATAGAAAAATATTTAAATAAGAACAAAATTATTAATTTTTAAATTTATTAAAAAATAATATTTCTGGTTTATTTTTTAGAATTGTTTTTTTATACATTTTATTTTTTCTATCCAATCTAATCATTATTACTAACAAGGTTAGTATTACTATTTCAGGTTTATATGTAGCGTTCTATCTATGTGTAATGGCTTGTTATGCTATGATGAGTGTGCCATACAATGGACTTATTGCCGACCAGACACCTCCCTCACAGAGAGGTATGTCACACACACAGTCAATCATAGTCACAGGCCATGATTTCAATTGTATTTATATTGTGAATTATTCATTTGATGATACACCATTAAGCCTGGTTTTCACTAGCAACAGAGGCAGAGGCAGAAGAACATTGTGTGATGATTAGCATGACATAAGCAGTAATTTTCCTCAGTTTCAGACAAGATTTTGACTGAAATCTGCAATGTTTTTGTCATCTGTATTTATGCCCTGGGAATTACCATTCTAACTAACGCTTCTATGTTTTCACTGGTACATTGGGTGATCATAGCGTAAGCATAAGAAAAACTCTCTGCTTCAACCGAGCTTACGCTTCTGTTTACGTTTTCGCTGGTACATTGGGCGATTGTAGCGTAAGCATAAACAAAACTTTCTGCTTCAATCGTGCTTACGCTTAGATTGCTTACTTCTCTGATCATTGATTTTCACTAGAATGTAATTAAGGCTCCTTAATGTTGCTAGTAAATCAGGCTTATCCATGGACAGACTATTGGCTACAATATTAGCTATAATACAGACTGTCCCTTGAAGAACATTAATTTTGTTTAAATATAATATGTATCACTTTTAGGCAGAGATAATAAATCCCTATTCATGAATAACATAAACAAAAGATTATTATCACATGTAAAACTTCATAAAAAAAAATCTAAAATATTTATAAAAAATACATTAAAATTGAAGGGGCCTGTGCAAGAACAGAATAAATGACTCTGATTGAACTTGAAATTCTCCCTACCCTTGTATAAGTAACTAGGAGATATTGAGAGAAGTTTGATGTTGATCAAAGTCCCCCTTAATAATTATTGCTCTTCAACAAAGTGCTAGTTAAATATTCAATATAATAAAATAATATTAAAACAGAATAAATCCAAAGAATTAATGTGGTTATAATAAATAGGGTTTAGTTCTGGTGTGATGGGTGCAATGACCCTGGTCGGCAACGTAACAGGGGCAGCCATTGGACTGTTCTTTCCGGTAAGTGAAAATAAAAAATATATATATATAAAATTGATGTGAAGTACATTTTATTAATAAACTAAATGTTTACTAATAATATTGCTATTAAAATAATAACAATAAAATCTAACAGACTATAATAATATTAAATCATAATCATATACTATATATAACAAGACGCATATCTGCGTTAACTCGGCCTTCTTTGCTTCTTCACCGTAAATCAGCCATTGCTCAACCATGTGCTCGCATAGCGCATTCTATGCATGCGCGCATACTTCACAAGCGCCGATGGCGATTTGTGACTGAACGCAAATAATAAGAAAAACGGAGCCTAATCATAACCTCGGGCTTTCCTCCACAGGAAGCC
>JAUPMF010003495.1:0-11080 GCA_031471435.1 Stomphia didemon | reverse complement strand
GTTGCTACTTTTGTGCTGTTGGGATTGGAATTTGCTTTCGTTTTATCGATTTCTCTTTCAGAAACTTCAACACTGATGGTGAGACGGCCATTTTGAAGCGGAATAGTTTGTCATTTTAAACCAATCAGCGCGCGGAAAACTCTATAATCACCTGAGAAATTATACTAAACCACTAATATACCCAACAAAGTGTTTGTATTAACGACGATTTTTCTCGATTGTTTAAACAGAAAGTAGTTTAACTCCAACACCAACGTCTGGGTTTGAACAAGACCCGTTCACTTACCAGGTAAACCAACATCCAGCAGATACTGGGAATGATAGCAACACACACGACGAGGCACCGATTGAGCCCGCTGGTACCGCTGACTCGACTAGCGATCTCCATGGAGACAAGTACGTCAAGTTTAGAGACGACGACACCGCACTCACCCCTACAGAGGAGAATTTATCACCTACCGCACCCTATACGTCTAATCCTGACGACGATGGCTGGTTCTGTTATAACATACCAATATACTGCTACGACTGCCCCGTATCGGCGCTCACTGACATAGACCAAAAATATCGGGAATCTGGAGAACGGACCGAGGAGAGTTGGAAGCGTGAAGACATATTTCAGGACTTCACACAGGCTTCTGAAATGTTTGTTGACCCGTTTAGTCTGGAGGAAATCCCTACGCGGATGGTGGAGGGGAGAACTGTCGGCCGGTTTGGCTCCTCGAAGGATTTGCTGCTGCACTGCAATGCCGTCCATGACATTTTCTTTCGCTGTTTTGTCTCGAGTATTTTCACAAGTCTACAGAATGGCCACAAAGTGAGCGGACGAGATGTGCAGTCAGCGGTCGACACCTGCGAAGAGAATTTCCTTGAAATTGATATCACTGAGTTTATTCGTAGACTCTGCGGTCATTACGTTACGAACGTTGGTCTCCCCAAGAGAGTAGATCCTCTCGCTGGATCCTCACTCCTGCTGTGCCAGAAAACACAATTCCCGATTTTTCAAAGACGCAATTTTCCGGAATTTGGATCGTTGCAGTTCCTGAAGTCTTTCTTAAATGATAACTGCGAGTCGACCCCAGGCCTCCACGACTCCATCAAAGAGAGGTTCATGTCGATTCTCGGCAGGTATTTTAAAGCAATACCAACGAGTGGGGATTTGTATTTCTACTGCCCGCAAAGCTATAACGACACCAGAAAGGTACAATTTAACATTACTTAACGCCTATTTGTGTGTATGTCTGCTTGTATATATGTCTGCATGTCCGTCTGTCTGTATGTCTGTCTGCCTGTCTGCCTGCCTGCATGTCTGTCTGTCTGCATGTCCGTCTGACTGCATGTCTGTATGTCTGCCTGTTTGCATGTCCGTCTGTCTGCATGTCCGTCTGTCTGCATGTCCGTCTGTCTGCATGTCTGTCTGTCTGCCTGTTTGCATGTCCGTCTGTCTGCATGTCCGTCTGTCTGCATGTCCGTCTGACTGCATGTCCGTCTGACTGCATGTCTGTATGTCTGCCTGTTTGCATGTCCGTCTGACTGCATGTCTGTCTGTCTGCCTGTCTGCATGTCCGTCTGTCTGCATGTCCGTCTGACTGCATGTCTATCTGTCTGCCTGTTTGCATGTCCGTCTGACTGCATGTCTGTCTGTCTGCCTGTTTGCATGTCCGTCTGACTGCATGTCTGTCTGTCTGCCTGTTTGCATGTCCGTCTGTCTGCATGTCGGTCTGTCTGCATGTCCGTCTGACTGCATGTCTGTATGTTTGTCTGTCTGCATGTCCGTCTGACTGCATGTCCGTCTGACTGTTTGTCTGTCTGTTTTTTGGACTGTTACATATTTTACTATTCTTTCCCTATTTAGTCTGCTAGTAGCGGTTTTGAACCAGAAGACGACAAAGACGCCCAAAACATTGGTTTCCAGGACAACCAAGATGACGACGACAAAAGCGAGACCGGCTCCGGAGTGTTTGGCGAGACTGTTGTTTTAATCCCAGATCTTGACCACCTCGATCAATTATCTGATGAGAGCAATTCTGACTTTGGGGGGTCCTCTGAGGAGAGTGAATTTGGTGACATCGAGGACGACGATAAGAGTCTGAAAACGCCTCTGTTCCTGCAGTTAACCTGTTCTCTCAGGGACAGGCATGCTATTGGAGGGAGTTCCATTACCCCGGTTGCTGTCAGCTCGCTGCCAGTTTGTATAGGTGAGTTAGGGTTTTCAAGAAAATGCTTCAATGTCAACGTACATTACAACGTTGGAATTTGATAACCTTGAGTGGGCATGCGCATGGAAGCTAACAGCTGACCGATATCAACGCAGACGCTACACAAAGCTAGTTAGGGATGTACTTGCCAGTCTGTTCATGGGGATTGTTATAATACGAACCATGAGCCGCAGATTCCAAAGTCTCTATTCTATTGGAAGCTATCTGTATCAATGTCTATTCAAGTGTTTTTATGTTTCAGGTGAGATCGTTCGCCGCATGGAAGAAGCAGAGGGATCGTTCGACCTGTTCAGTCCTTCACTTCATATAACCATCGATCTGAATTGCTTGACGCTTTCTCCAGAGCCAGATCACACAGCGCTCAGGTCATCGTCATCTCGCGAGTATCCCGCGCAATCCAACTCGTTTTCCAGCACTGGTTCACCTATGTCTATGTCACCGCAGGAGAAGTTTGAGTTCAAGAGAATGGATTCTAAGACAACGACTTCACACGAAACTGATGGGTAGCAAATTTGTGTCATTCGCCTTTTCCAAATCGAGTGGGAAACTTGGTCAAATCGTGACAGCAAAGCATGCATGGATTGTTTGGATGGACAACCCTCTTGAAATCACTGTGTAGAACACCCGCCATTTTGAAAAACTGTTTATTCAAACATCCCATGCATGCTTTGCGGTCACGATTTAACCCAGTTCCCGCTCGATTTGAAAAAGGCGAACTGGAACACTGTTCTCTTAAATCTGCCAAACATTCGTTAGCCAGATTCTCGTTTTGTTATACTATTGCAACACTTTTTCTTTGAAGACTGAACGGTCCCGATCCGCTGCGAAGTCTCCCCAATCAACAACGAGTTGCTATGAACGTCACGTGTGACAGCGTGCAGTGGCTGCTGCAAGACGAGATTGTATCTGAACTACGCCATACTGGTCCTTATACCACGTCCACGCTCGACAAGGTGCGAAATAGGCAACGCGCATGCGCAGCATAGAATAATTTTTGTTGTTGTTGTTGTTTTGTTTTTGTGTGTGTATTATGAAACTATATTATTGCCGGAGCAGAGAATTCTGAGTTTAGCTTTATGGACGAGAACAAATCTTCTTGAAGTTTAAGTTCTGTTTAATACTGAAACGGGCAGGAGTGTTTTATCAGTTTTTTAACCACGAGGGGTTTTAGACTGATAAAACACGAACTGCGAGTTTATTGAACGGTTTACCAAACGTCTTGATGTAAAGAGTCGTGTTATCCAGTTAGTTTGGCAATAACCTATTTTAAAAGAGAAAATCGCAGTCAAAGTTTATGTAAATCTGTAACAGATATAAGACACTCTTCACGGTCATGATCATATTGTGTTTACCTATTGTTTTTAGGTTGAACAACACGTACAGAAGTCGGAGGGTCACCCGTTGTGTATTTATAGAAACGTCCCGTTACAATTCGTATTCGGCGCTGAGCAGAGCATGGCGCTCTTTGTGAGAGAGTTTGAGGAAATCAATGTCATGGAATACAGCATGAACAAGGTGCACGATTATTACTACCTTACTTCATCAAACGAGGGTAGTGAGCCCGTGGAACAAACAGAGGAACAAACAGAGGAAGGTCAGCGGAAGCTTTCTGAAGAGCATGCGCTGGATGTAAACATCAGTGATGTAGGGATAAAACAAAGTAACATAGAAAACGAGTCAGATGAAGAGAAGGGACAACAACTTTCGGACAACGGAGGGTCTGAGAACACAAGAGAAGACAACGAAGAAAATATATCTGACCTCGCTAGCGAGAATACACAAGATGTGGAAGAGGCTCATGGTGACGTGTGCCAAGACATAGATGAAGAGGACGCGGGTGATATAGAGGCTATAGCTGGTCATGTAGCATCACACAAAGCCACCGAGATTAAGTTATCTACAGGAGACAGCCAGTCTGTAGATGTCTCTGTCCCGTTAACGATCATCACATCGCCCAGCGATGACCAGTCGTGCTGCTGCGAAGACCTGACACCGCCGCCTGTAGCTGCGTTCAGTACCCAAATCGCGTCCACGTCCACACCAATAAAGCTCCCCCCTCCTCCGTCCACGGGACACGAAGACCTTTCAGAGAAGGGCACTACACGCCTCATATCATCCAGCCACAAGTCTGACATCTTGGACGGTATATCTCCCCTTGATGAGGTGAGAGATAACGTTTTTTCCATCGGTGAAAAGACAGATGAGGAGATGACGAACGAGGAGAGTAACCCTAGCAACAGTAAACCCAGGCCCCGCTATCCCAGTAAAGAACGCGTTAGATTGGATACTACTGAGAAGTTGAAGTTTTGGCTCGTTCTGAGGCTTTGTGATAACTATGTGGACATATACTTCCACAGACGGTCAGTATGATGGTGTTTTTTTGTCCCAGTGATGTCAGTATCACTAACTCGATGTTTCGATATTTTTTGTAGTAATTCTGAAGATTCTCACATGTCTCCTACTATGGCCGAAGGGTTGATAGAGACAGTCAACAATGCCATTCGAGAAAAGTGCAGAATTGTAAACCAGGTAAGAATTTTTCTTTGTTTTGACATTTCATTTTTTTTTCCACTGATTTATTTGTGTCTTTTTTTTCAGCAAATGCTTCTCAAAGACCTGTACGATACCAAGATGTGCAACTCACTGCTCTTTCCCGAGGCAGATGAGGACATATGGAAGCACGAAAATCTCCGGATGTCTGTGTCTCCTGTCGGAGTCTACATCAGCAAGAGCGATGGTGGTAAGTTATGTTTGGGCTTCCTGTGCTGCGTACACCCGCGAGAAGATTGGGCGTAGCCAATTGAAAGATAACAAACAAACTTATGAAAATTTTGTGTTAATATTGTAGGATATCTTGACCGCTACGCACAAGGCGAGTTTATTTTCCAACCTGGACACTTTCAGTGTCAAAGTCAATGGTACGAACACCTGACCTTTCACCAGCGTCTTCAAGATCCCTCGGGACGCACAAGTAATTCCCGCGGGTGTAAGATCATCAGAAGTGCCTTAGAGCCTTTTAGTGTTAGGAACAGAAGAGACATGTTTGTTTACAAGGAGAGCAGCGGACGGGTGTTTTATTTGAGGTATTTAACTTATCAAACCGATTGGGCAAGAAATTCTTGTTTTTGTTGTTGCTGAATTAGCCATTTTAGAAACGAATGGGAGAGTGGGGCGAATCTGGTCCGCAAAGAAGTCTGGGATTGTTACCAGGGACAATTACCATATTTTTTAGTAATCGAATGGGTAATCGTCTTTTGTAACGATCCCAGACATCTTTGCGGGCCGGATTCGACCCAGTCTTCCACTCGTTTTTGAAATGGCTAATTTGTTTTTTCATTTTCTTCAAGGTTCTTGGAGTCCCTGTGTATCAGTGACCAGTCCCAGTTTCCCTGCGACTTACGCGTCCAAGATTCAGTTGATGATGATAACCCTTCACACGACGATGCTTCGTATGCGTCTCTGATTGGCTCATTGACGTCATCTCAAGTGTCGCTGACTAAAGGAGGTCAGGAAAACGAGGAGGACAGCGTGAGTACATAACAATCTTCATTATAAAATAGTGATGAATGATAAATAGTGATTTTCTATCAAAGCCGGGCCGATCCACTCAGTAGTACTGTACATCACGTCGGAGAGATTACGAAGTAGTCTTTTAAAACAAGTCTTAAAACCTACTTGTTTAACTGTAAACAGTATTCTATTGCGGATATTTTACAACCGTTAATTCTTTAATTTTTTGTTACATAGCGTCTAGAGCAGATCTGGGTAGGCGCTTCATAAATACTTTTATATTATTTTTATTATAAATCATGCCATCTATTCTTGTTGGTTGTAGGAGCCAAGACACAGCTCTAGGAGACAGCCAGTTGATCAGCCCTCCGGTGACAAAGTCGAGCAAAGCATAGCATTGCATGTGTACGGGGTGGACGAACCTGGTACTGAGATAACGGTCGACTTACTGGAGGTGCTTTGTAATCGCCTGGACGAGGCGACGCTCGATACGCTCGCATTTATGCTGTCGAGAAATCCCAACAGCAAGCTCAATTATTCGGATGTTAGGGTAAGACACCGCGACTACTTTCCTATATTTTATCCCATTTGCCGTTTCTCAATCGAGCGAGAAACTGGGTCGAATCGTGGCCGCAAAGCATGCATGGATTGTTTGTATGGACAGATTTTCAAAATGGCGGGTGTTCTACATCGTGATTTGAAAAAGATTGTCCATCCAAACAATCTCTGCATGCTTTGCGGTCACGACTCGACCCAGTTTCCCGCTTGATAGGGAAACGGCGGATTTATTTGTAAACGTGTAGTAAGAGCGTTAACCGAGTTATTTTATAGTTATAGAGATACCCAACATTCCTCTCGGTCTCATTTGGGTTTACTAATGAGGTCACTTAAATGAACTCCACTCCAGAATGACTGTAATCATCGTCACAATTCTAATCGCCATCATTTTTATTTCCAGTTTATTCAGCCTCCAGGAAAGCAGCCCACAGCTAATATTTGCATCGTTATTCCACCGCTGGACATGGGATACGTGTACCCATTGTCTTACTACTTGAAGCAAAACCTGTTTCAAATCCTTCACATCCCGAGATACACAAACACAGACACTTTGCAACAATTTAGAGACAAAGCCGACAGCGATAACGGGATTTTATCAGAATTTTTTCTGTACAATAGGCCACATTCATCTGGAGCCAGAGGTAAAATAATAACAATTATAACTGAAATATTTGAGATATAAGGCGCGTGCTGATTGGTTGTGCAGCGTGTTAATATATATGTTTATTTTAAAAACCATTATAAAATGAGATGTCTCGAACTTTGTCGGTTTTACACAACAGATCTCGACTTATCCAAACTTTCCTCATGTATATATTAGGCTATGAAAACACGAAAAACGTTTATTATTTGTTAAGTAATGTATTTATTAATTAATAAAAATGAATGTATTATAACATATCAAGAGACCATTATATAAGAAAGTCGATCTCACGCATAAACCAATGTCCCCATGATAATCCGCGCGGTGGCTATTTTTTAGCCTATTTTTGACTGTTCTGATTGGCTGCTGTAATCGTCAGATCGAAGCGTGACTGCGCGCGCGAGCTATAAATAGCCTTGGGAAAGATTATCATGGGGACGCACATCTATTCTCTTATCTAATGGTCTCTTGAACATATGGTATGCCGAGTATGCCAATGAAGGATTGAAAGTTTACCTTTTTTAATCCTATACTAATCGTACTTCTTATTTGTTATTTCAGGTCTAGCTTGTATTTCTATGAAATTCCTGGATTCCGACAAGAAACCAATACAATTTTCCATCTCCCGAGTACCATCGATCAATGTCGAACATCTGGATAGAAACTTTTATGAAGACTTGACTAAGGTCGAAATACTGTCCGACGAAATATGTCTAGGTAGGTCTCATCGCTGTGACGTCATGAATCCCATATGGCGGCCGTAAGGCTTTACTTGATATACCGTATTTCTAAACTCGGGTCTCATCGCTACTCTTGATGTATGCGACGTCATAAATCCAATATGGCGGCCGTAGTGCTTTTTTGGTATATTTCAAAATTTTGTGTGACGTCATGAATCCAATATGGCGGCCGTAGTGCTTTTTTAGTGTATTTATATTTTATTTTTGTTTTATTTTTACAGAGGATCGTTTCATTGTCCAGTTCTCAATCTGGGAGCGTGGTAACATTGGAAGCGAATACTTGGGCAGTCAGCTCAAGTGCATTACTCAGCATGCTTTGTGTGACCTGTTGATGGAGTATCTCTTACTGCCAGCCCCTCTGTCTGCCATTCCCGACGAATACCAAATGGCAGTCACGTATCGTTTGAGATCTTTATCCGAGCCCCCGACACCATCGACTGTTTCACCATCATCCAAATTTTCTAGAATGGTAGCAGCTAAGATCGAGTCAGAAAAGAGTGGCGTTCAGAAAGACAGTGTCGAGATCCCTGTGGCGGCTCGGAACGTAGTATTCCCGGTACCGACAAGAAAAATATCGTCAGACAGCATCAAAAGTCTTCCGTGTCATGTTAGGATTCTTTCTTCTGAAATTCAAAGTAAAGAGCTCAACACGTCTCTGGGGAAGAAAGCCGCAAAGGGACACAGGAGGTCTAAGTCCACAGAAATTCGTGGGAAGATTTTTGTACATAGAAGGACGCCGTCGACTGGGAGTCAAGTGAAAGGCTTGGTTACTGGGACTCATAACCCAGTGGAAGATCTACGACCCGCTGTGAAGGGCGTGGACACCTCTCCCCGTGCGGTAACCATGGAGGCAAGTTTAGAAATGGCCAGAGAAGAAATAGAAAGCTCATTTAGTTCTACCTTGAAGGAAACTGCACTGCCGCCAAGTACTGAAAACTACTTCTCGGAAGATCTAACACGTGACACGGGGTCATGTGATGTGGAATCACGTGATCTGTCTGGTGATGCAGTCGGGAAGAACGATTCCAACACTGACCTTATGGCAACCTTTGACACTTTGAGTCAACAAGAGATACTGGAGTCCCAGGAATACGCCTCTCTCCCAGGAACCCCTGCGGGCGGCGACGGCTTTATTCCATCTCTCTTTAACAGAGAATCATACGACAACAAGCAAACTGGCGAGGGTTCACCACGATTGGCGCCTTTGAGGATTAACCCGCTAGAAACTTGGCAAGACTTGGACCGCAGACGCAAAACTCAGAAGCAAAAGAGAAAGAGGAGGATACAATATGAGAATGGAGAAAGAGGGGAATTACATCCCAAGTGAGTACACTGGAAAATATAACTTTGTAAGAATTGTTTTTAATGAACTAACATTACAACATTTGTCTTCTGCAGTTTCCACGAACCAGGACGAGAGTTGTTCTCGTTTGCGTACAGTCTTGGCGCGCCGTCGATTAATGTGTTCGAAGGGCAAGTTCTCAATCGTTTTTCTGTGGACTTTGTTCTCAATGAACTCTCGAGCCTGGTCGCTCATCTGTGTCCCGAGATGGAACCGAGGATATACCGACAAGCTCCTCACAGCCAGGACCACAGCTGCGGTGAAACGGCTGAGGCTGATGAACACGTTTGCTCGTGTCCTCAGTATAAACCTGGTAGAGAGCCACTCAAGGTAAACCCTGATTTTTGTACACTATCTAGTCAATGCAGATCAATATTGTGCCATCATCATCTTCACAATCATCGTCATCATTATCATTGCCACATTCATATAATCAATTTTCAAAATACAAGTAAATTTGGCCGAGAAAATTCAAGTTAAAGTTTATGCAAATGAGGACAATGTTGTATCAGATATACAACCCCTTGCTACGGTTATGATTCCTTTGTGTTTGCCTCATAAATTATTCATGAGTATTATAAGTCATCATTGTCTTCGTTGCCAGCTTTACTAATTCAGTCGTCATTTTTAATTTGATTTTTGTTTCTTCTTTTTATACGTATTAAGGCGCAAGAAGCAGAGACTTCAGTGGACGCGCCTGGTCGTGTGTTTGTTCGTATGCCAGATACACCGTGCTTTTTCGTGCTTATAGCTCGCGATAACAAACAATGGCGCTCTAGTCTGGCAATTGAAGGTGGGAAAATTTCAACAGCACTTTTTGTGAAAATCTTTTTTTTTCACGAGAGATAATTTCTGTGATTCTATCTTTGTTTTTGTTAGAACTTGACGGCGACGATACGACCAGTCAGGGCAGTCATTTTAGAGGTAGGAAAGGATTCAGTCGCTACAGTCGTAGTGCTATTTAATATGGACGTTTAATATAATCATCATTATATCAATTCGCCGTTTCTCTATCGAGCGGGAAACTGGATCGAATCGTGACCGCAAAGCATGCATGGATTGTTTGGATGGACAACCTTCTTGAAATCACTGTGTAGAACACCCGCTATTTTGAAAATTTGTCCTTCCAAACAATCCATGCATGCTTTGCGGTTACAATTCAATCAAGTTTCCCGCTCGATTTGGAAACGGCGAATACGAACCGTCCTATCCCAGCAGGCATTGCCAGTAGACAACGTTTCAAGTCTATGGAATCCACATCGCCTGTGTTCGTGAAGAGCCAAGACTGCGCGTCTCTCTGCAGTGCTAACTCTTGTTCTGTACCGAGGCAGAAGCTGATCTTACTGACGTTCATCGATAGAAAGGTAACTGGGACACCAGGGTTAAATCAGCCCAATTAAAACGCAAACTTCTCTTCTCTAAATCAAGACTTCATTTGCAGCTTATTCTGTACACATATAACCTGGCTACAGACTTTAACAGTTCCTTAGAAGAGCAGATCCAGCGGTTATTGCACTGGAATAATGCGCGCAGTCATCTGACTACCTGCCTGATCACGCAGAAGATGGGTTTGTTCCACCATCTGCCGTTTGCGCAAATTAATGAAGACAAGAAGGGAAAGGTATTGTCTCCATATACGGTACCAGTGTGAATTCACTTTTTAAAATACAACTTATTTTCTACGAGAAAATTAAGTTCAAAGTTTATGCAAATCAGTCATGATTTTTATTGTGTTTGCCTCATGAATTATTTGAATTTATAAATAGTGTTATTTTGTAATGCGTCAATGCCTGTTTGTCTAGGACGTGAACCCGTATTGCATGTCAGCCAACGACATGGACATGTTTGCCCTCATTAGCCGAACTACGCCCATCTTAAGTGAGGTAGGGCTTGTCTTACTGCGAGTTGTGTGGGGTTTCTATCCTAAAAAATCTAATTATAATTTCACACGGGCAGGACTGGCAATGTCGTATTGATAATTCAGCTTTGTTATACAGTACTTACCCGCTTATAAGAACCTGCAATTTAAGAACCTGTTAGCCTAAAAATATCAATTTAGACCCCATTT
>JAUPMF010003484.1:0-11088 GCA_031471435.1 Stomphia didemon | reverse complement strand
TGTTCGGTCTGTACAGAGAAATATCAGACCTCGGTCTTTTCTGCACGGACCTCGCCTGCGGCTCGGTCCGTACATTCCCCGGTTTGATATTTCTCTGTACAGACCTCACGCTCAGTTAATAATCCTTTAGTATTAGTAGACACTGAATACTTTATTCATACTGGATGTGTGAAGATTATTAGGCATCTAGCATTTAAGATAATGTGTCAATCTAACTAAATAAACAAGAAAATAATATGATCGATGTTATATCAGAAATTATTATCTATTACATTACATACGTAAAATGAGTGGATTGGTCACATGGCGACCCAGTGGAAATACATGTATGTGATGTCAGACCAAAACAAACAATTTATAAAATTGAAATAAAACAAGAGAAAACACAAAAATCATAACACAAAAACTCCAAAAATGTCAGAACATCAAATGCGAACCGGAGCAGTTTACAGAGATCAATGGTCTTGTACAAAGTTGCAACTGTTTTGTTAGTTCTATATTACCGAGGTTTTTATGACAATATTAAAGTGAGAAAAATTACTTTTGTAAATTTATATTATTATTATTATGAGAAGGATTGGGAACCATAGGTTTGTTTCCACAGCAACGGCATCGAATATGCGCTAAGTCGCATAGCAACTGAACGATATTCAACATGGCGGATAACTTGTGTGATAATGCGTTGTTCCTTTGCTTGTATCTACCAGATAACTTGACCACATCTCGTGCACCCTAGCACTTGGTTATCGTACATTTTTGGGAACATCATTACATCGAATAAAAATGGCTATGGAAAAGGTGTCTACAATCAAAGATACCCATAATAAAGGCATTACCGCGGTCGCGTATAACCCGATGAAACACGAGATATTGATAGGATTTGAAGGTAAACAAACGGTGTATAGAGATTGTCAGTCTTACTGTTCTTTGAAATTTTAGGCTTTCTTGTTATAGATGGAGTTATAAAAGTTTGGGATTATTCAGCGAGTGAACCAGGTAAACTGCTACGGACCGTACAAGAACATGGCGGATGGGTGACAAGTTTTTTGTTTTGGTATGTTACGTAACTGTCGATTTCGTATCTGCATCGTTGTCATCTCTTATTTGAATTAACTTAATATATGTTTTTTGCCATTTTCATGTATTGCAGGCATACAAGCATCAGTTTCAATTTATCCCAAGTGTTATACAAATAATTTTTAAAAAGTTTGTTTGTAATTATATTATCAATGTCCAATGCTTATGTATTAGGAATGAAGCCAAGATACTGTTTTCAGCTGCCAATGATGGTACTATTATTGCCTGGGGATCAGGAGGAGCTGTTCATGACAGAATTCCAGTAAGTTTGTGGTTTCACTGGTTTCTTCTTGAGTTTTTCTATTTGTATATCAGTCCCACTGTATTAAAGTTATGGTTTAGCCTGCTTAACCAGGCTTTCCCACGTCCCCAGATCCAGGTCCCCTGCCACACAATTGCTCTGAACATAAACCATCACCTGTATATAATATATTTACACAACATGTGACCAGATAACCTTTTTTGGGGGGGTACGTGTAGATTGGCTCTCCTGTTTACAGTATGACATGGAATACACGGCGTAACCAGGTAGTAGCTGCTGTTGGATCAACTGTACAAGTATTCAACATGAAAGACCCAGGTAGGTACATGTATATAAGAAGAAGAAACTTATAAAGCACCATTTCCCAAGGTTCAGGGGCGCTATTTACAATTATTGAAAATTTAAAAAATATTTAAAATATACATAGCAGGAAAAAAAATGTACATGTATGTTTCAGCAAAATGGCACACCATTTTTTTTCCAGGTCACTGTTGATGCATAAGTGAATGTTAGCAATAGTGGCCATTCACAATAGTGAGCTTTTGCAATAGCTGTTTTTTTGCAATAGCTTGCTAACTTATGGCTAATGGTACATGTATGTTGTTTGCTTGTGGGCATAACTGAATACCACATTAATGCAAATTTATACAGTCCGCATAGGAATAGATATTAAAACAGAAGGTTGTTTTATTACTGTCTTGAAATTGTTGAAATTTGTAATAGTTTGTCAAGTATGTCACTTAATACAGTATCTTGTTTTACAGGAAAAGAAGTTGGACATGTTATGGACCCTAAAGGTATTCATGCTCAGATCTACTTAGATCTAAAACAACTTCTACAAGTGAAAAGATTCAAGATGTACTGAGAGTGTACATGACTTTTATATGTTTGTTTTCAATTTTTATAATTAAGGTTATGTTTCCCATGAGCATACTGATCTAGTGAAATGTGTTGCATGTTATGAATCAAGAGTGTATAGTGCAGGGTATGTATTCAAACATATTAAGTATGGGTAGGATAGTACATGTACCTTATAGCCATCATGCAGTACACATTGATAATGATAATAATGTTAATAATAAATAAATGTTTATAATTATTGTATAAACAACACTTTATGAGATTAAATTTACAGATTACGTACATTTTACTCTAGTTTGTTCTATTTATAATATTATTTTGTTTCTTTCAGATATGATCAAATGCTTATTATTTATGATGCAGCATTTTCATATCAAAACAAAAACAGGCTTTGTGTTGTAACAAAGTAAGTGTACAAGGCTTCAGGTTCAAAGGTTGCACACAGTGCTTCTGCTACATAATTGATGGCCACTAACATAATATATTTTTCAGGATAAACAAAGCCCATGATGCTGGAATTATTTGTATGTGCTTGGCTTGTGATTCTGATAATAACACATGGTGATGATATTTTATATTTATTTTTAAATGCCCTTGTTATTGACCAATCAGAATTCAGTATTTTTGTCTTCTATGTTATAATGTAAGCTAAGTAAAACAAACATTAATTATCAACCCTCACATTTAACATTTCAAATGGCAGTAATAAGGTGTAAATTTGCCTACAAAGTGAGGTTGAATATCATTTTGTACATGTACAAATAGACTTGAAATTAAAGTATATCCCTAAATTTCTTTCTCTTTCTTAGGATAATGACTGGTGGTTTTGACAAGGTTGTAAAAGTTTGGTCACATGATGGTCAAGTCATGCATAAGTTTGAAGGCTTCAGGTTAGCAGAAAAGTTGTTTGAAAGTGGTGCTGTCCATTTATGGGAATAGTTCTTGTAAGTGGACACTAGTAATAAACAGATTGAGCATGTGCCGCTTACATTAAACCAAACCAATAAGAAAAGCAACAATGATTGTTTTTTCCAGTGATTACTGCCATTGGTGCATTGTACGGGAAATCTATACATTGTTTGTGCATATCCTGTTTTATAGTTATCTGATTCTTTTTTGGGCCACTACAGCTATTTTTGGGCCACTACAGCTATTTTTGGGCTGCTACAGCTATTTTTAGGCAGCTACAGCTATTTTGGGGGCCGCTACAGTTATTTTTGGGGCGCTACAGCTATTTTAGTGACGCTACAGCTATTTTTGTGACGCTACAGCTATTTTGGGGGCGCTACAGCTATTCTTGGGGCACTACAGCTATTCTTGGGATGTCCACTTACAGGACTTTAAAGACAACCGAAAAATCCAATAGTAATGCTTTCTCTCTGCTTCATACTATTTCTATAATCAGCTCTGCTATTACTGGTGTCTGTTATGTCTGTCCTCTCAAAACTATCTGGATTGCTGCAGGCTCAGCTGAAGCCGCAATGTATGACCCAAAGTCTGGTGACAATGTGAGTAGTGTACAATTCCCTAACATGTATGTATGTACAAAGTACATGGTTGTCATGTTTGTCTCAAAGTCTGGTGACAATGTGAGTAGTGTACATTTCCCTAACATGTATGTATGTACAAAGTACATGGTTGTCATGTTTGTCTCAAAGTCTGGTGACAATGTGAGTAGTGTACATTTCCCTAACATGTATGTATGTACAAAGTACATGGTTGTCATGTTTGTCTCAAAGTCTGGTGACAATGTGAGTGGTGTACATTTCCCCAACATGTATGTATGTACAAATGTAATGTAATGTAATGTAATGTGAATATTTATATAGCACCCTTTCCATATGCTCAAAGGCGCTTTACAATGTGGTATATTAGAAACGGTACTGCAATTTTTAAGGCGCAATGTTATCTATCTGGATTGCTGCAGGCTCAGCTGAAGCCGCAATGTATGACCCAAAGTCTGGTGACAATGTGAGTAGTGTACAATTCCCTAACATGTATGTATGTACAAAGTACATGGTTGTCATGTTTGTCTCAAAGTCTGGTGACAATGTGAGTGGTGTACATTTCCCCAACATGTATGTATGTACAAATGTAATGTAATGTAATGTAATGTGAATATTTATATAGCACCCTTTCCATATGCTCAAAGGCGCTTTACAATGTGGTATATTAGAAACGGTACTGCAATTTTTAAGGCGCAATGTTGCTGCCCTGCAGTTTACAATGATGAGTGGTAGTTAGTAATGAGGTTATGACACTGAGGGTGTACATGGTACAAAGTACATGGTTGTCATGCATGACAAAACTGACTGGATGTAATTTTAATTTTTTACCAACCTGGTTTTCTAACTTGAGTAACTTCTCTTTAAAATGAATTTGTTTTCAGGTCTCTGATTTCATCGGGACTTTCCAGAATGATGACAGCAATGGGTGAGTAGTAAGTTTTGACCAGTATTGCATCATCTGGAAATTAAATGAGTCATGAAATAAGCATGACATGTACATATGATGTTAATGTGTCTAAATGTTTTGCTGTGTTCTAGGTATCCACTTGTTTCTCTTCACTACCTGTCTGATCTTGGCCATGTGATTGGTGAGTAACATATTGAAAGCTTTACAGTAGTCACCAAATGTTTTTTTTATGAAAAACTGAGAGTGTGTGCTTTGTATAGGTAACCAATCCATTTTCTGCACAACAACCATACCACATTTGTAGCAGTTTGTAGCTTGTTCCTCTTTATTTGTTTGTAAAATAGCTTCTACCTTATTACTGACAGGAACCAACAGCAGACGTCATTTGATCTTCTGGAAATACAACTCATCAGGTTGTTTGACAACACTAAAAAATAAGTATCCTGTAGAGACACTAGTCTATAGTAAGTATACCATCTGTGGTCCATTTGGGGTAAAACAGAGGGGTTGTTGGGACTGAAATAAATGTGCAGTGGTGATCGTATCTCCTTGAAAGCACTGTTTGCATAGACCATTCTATCCCATGGTTTATATTACATTACGATAGAACTTTCCTTTTTAATAATGCATTGTACTCAACAGTTGTACAAACGAATCCTAATAATAGCCATTGATGTTGTGCGCATGTGTGTATATTCTGTACTTGCTACAGAGACACTGATTCTAATTATTGTGTCACATTTTAGCTCGTAAAGTTCCTCTTTTGATATTCAGTGGTGGAAGTGATGGTAATGTTACAAAATGGGAGAGGCTTCAGTCCAATACTTTTATGTACAGGTAATCCATTTTTTATCAACATATTTAGCAGCGCATTGAGGTAATAGGACGCGCTATATAAATACTGCATTATTATTATTATTATTATTATTTAGTGCTGCCATAGGGATAGGTAAATTACTAAGAGCAAGAGATGTCTTTTCTTTATTTAGTGTAGTTTTAGCTTCATCCATTTCTCATAACTATAATTATATAAAAGTATAACCATACATGGTGTACTGTCAATTATCCCACACCATAAAACATAATCAAGCCAATCGGAATGCAGGAAAGGTTTTGCATTTATCTGTATTCCACTCTTTCTCCCCATTACGCACTGTGCTGTATATCTACCTAAACTTTTCTATGGTGTGGGATGAAATAGTAAATATGCAATAATTGCTTTCTCATGGCACACCATGAAATATTCTATATATCTAAGTCAGTTTTTATTTACAGCAAGGAGCTATTTCTACAAAGTGAGGCAAAAACCAGATTGGCAGCTCAGATTACAGAAAAATATGATATCAGAGTAGCCAATAAAAGCTACACCAGATCAGATATGAACTCTTATGATAACACAAAGCCATCATTCAGTAATACTATCCACAGGGTAAGATAATTATTGTATCTTGTATCTGCACTGCAGGACAGAATGAAGAAAGAAACAATTTTTGACATTATTTTTCCCTTTCAATATATTTTAGATTTCTTCCACTTCAGAACACACCAGTAATATTGCCCTGTTACGGTCTGTGTTTGTTGAAAACCTTGATCTTCTCATTGTTGCATCAGAAGATCACAATATTTGTGAGTATTTTATTACCTAGGCTCAACACAATCAAGATAATCAATTAAGCATGCTGTTTTTTTAGATGTATGGGGATTTGATCAAAATGCAGTATCTGTTTTACAAAATATGCGTCCTGCAGATGAAAGTCTTATCTATAAGTATGCTATCTTGTTGGGAGACAAAGTGTTTCAAAAGAAAACTGAAGACGAGGTACTTGTGACACGCCATTAGACAATGACACACCATTGCTCACTGACACACCATTGCTCACTGACACACTATATTCACTGACACACCACAACTAACTAACACAACATAACTCACTGACACAGCGTAACTCACTGACACACCTTTGCTCACTGACACACCATGGCATTGCTCACTGACACACTATATTCACTGACACACCACTAGTCACTGGCACACTATAGTCACTGACATACCATTAGTCATTAACTGACAATCTATGATTTTTCATTAGAACCCTAAAGAACCAGATTCTGTCACAAATCGTGTGGCTGGCTTTATTTGTAAACATGTGTTCACAGAGCATTCGAACTGTGTAACTGGACTAGCTGTGGTTGGAAAGGAAGCTGGTTATGAAACCACATATTTGGTGAGTCTGTGAGACCAAATAATTTAAATGTGAAATTCCTTTCTTTTATATTATTGTCATTGTCATTATAATACAGATTAGCGCTGGTTGGGACAGACGAATTCTTCTCTGGGACCTTGAAAAAGCAAGGTAGTACTATGAATAATTATAGCACTGATCTTTCACAAAAAAAAGTATTTCCATTAGGACATATTGTGTCTGTTGTGGAGCAATTGGTGCAATATTTGTTTTAGCTTTTCATGGATATTATTTATGAATAAGATATAATCCAACAAAATGCTCCTCATTGATGTATTACTAGTTATTTTTGATGCCAATATCAATTAAACTTTGATAGCTTGGTTATTTAAGCCAATCGGAAACTATGCTTGAAATTTTTTTAATTTTTTCATGATTGCTGATCTATGACAGGTTGCATGATGTATTTCGTAACACAGACCTCAAGTCTACTGATAGTGAAGAATTGGCATCAGATGGCATTATAATGGATCTTACTTACAGCTGCCAAAGGTAAGGACTAAACTACTCATGTCTTGCCATGTTTCTCACTTTCTCACCTTTGAAGGTTGACAATGCATGATGATGATGTTACTCACACATTATGCAGTTACAGCTACAGGAATCTTGTTGCACAGTTACTTTTGTTTGACATACAGTTTACATGTATTTTGCTCAGAAATGAATTTGCATATGCATCTTCTGATAAGCTTGTCTACATCCGGAAATTCTCCAACAAAGGAAACGAGATGACACTTTCTGCTGTTCTGCAGGGACACGAGGCTGAAGTAACTCAGGTATTCTGCACAATTTATCTCAAATTACTTCAATTATGAAGTCACATATTACTACTACATGAACAAAAAATTATTATAATTGTACTGTTGGTGTTTTTAGGTCAACTGGAGTTCTGTTCTAAACAAGTGGGTGACTGGTTCAGAAGATGGAACTATTCGAGTATGGGTGGGTATGGTTCACAATGCTTATGATCCTCTAGTACTATTCTATGTCTACAATAAAAAAAGTATTTTCTTCAGTCATTAGATAATTAAATATCAGTTTTGTCTGACTATGATTTATATTTCTACTTGAAGAGTGCAGATGGAATGTCATGTGACCTTCTGCTCAGTGCTCTGGGTGCTGTGTCAGCACTTTGTATAGATCAGATGAATGGCTGCATCATTGCTGGTGTTCAAGAAGTGATCAGGTTGGTAAAATTGTTGTAGAACTACAAATCATATTCAGATTTCAGTCATTTATTGCAAGACAGTGAGTGTCTATGTACTATTATAGTACATAGATCTGACTATTTGTCTATATTCATTATTTAAATTTGTTATTTAGAGTTTATGATCCAGAAACGCGTAAAATAGTACAGAAGAATGTTGGTCACACAGACAGTGTACGATGTATTATACACATTCCAGAAAGAAGTCAGGTATGGCACTATAAATGTTACTTGTATGTGATGTGATGTCATTAGTCAGTATAGCGTGTTAGACTAAGTATGTGATGTACATTAGTCTGGTGGGGCTAAATTGTGTTACCATATTCATACACATACTAGGCAATTTGGTATAATTATAGAAACACTGTGTCCAAAGTCTGAATCTGCACTGTTATTCCCTATATGATGTAGATTTTAATTACTCTTGTTTTTACTAATAATAAAATAGTACATATCAGCATCATGGGACAAGACTGTCAGAATATGGAATGCTTACAAGAAAAGTGAGTCAGTCATATTTTTGGAGAATGCAGGTATTATATAACATGTTATAATTTTAAATCTGAAACTTTCACTGATTTCTTTATTTTAGCGAAATGTCGGAAGAGAACAAACAAAGAGTACCATGAAAACACTGAGGGGTCAGAAAACTAGTTGGTACAAAATGCAGCGAGTAGTGTCAAATGGCAAGAATAGATGGGAGGTGCTGTCAATGTACAAATTATGTATGCTCATATACCTAGTAGTCGTTAGCTACTTTTCATTCAAGGCTCCAAGTTCTTTTTTGGTATTGAGTTACTGTTTTGATACATAAATTATATTTTAATGACTTTTATTAATGTTAACGAAATGAAAATAAAAAAGAACCAACATTGGATAGTAATATATATATTTTGGAATAAAAACAGTATTTTATGTGGATTGTTTTATACACTAATAAAGAACATTTCAGAGTCTAATGTGAGAATGTAGGGCACCTCAGTAAAGTCACCCCTTGAGTTATATAGGACACTCAATGATATGCAAAGCCAGCCACAAATTTATTGGAAAGCCTTCAAAAAAACATCTGTTAACAATTTATGAACAACAGTGATATGATGCACAAACCTTAGTTGCATAAACCTTAGTTGCATGTAGCCACAGGACATCAACAATGGACCTATACCGATATATGAGATTGGTATAATATCATGAATAATTGCATCTATTACGTACATCCAGCCTCGCTGTCGCACCAGCACTTGACACCACAGGGAGCCCGAATGTTAACATTTTTATGGCAAAGTGTCGCCAAGACTGGCAATGGCGGATGGAGATTTATGTTGTTGAATATCTTTAGATCTCCGGTTAATAGACTATGCATTCTCTTCTTGCTCCACATCTGCATGAAAAATGCTTGAATTTGATAGAACTACTTCACAAGTGCCATGAAGAGGTACACGAACACAAATGGTGATTTATCTGTGCTACTCGTCTCTTTATATACGCATTGTTATTTGATGCAGCATACATTTGGGAAGTTCCTTGGCAAGTGTAATGACATAGAAAGAAATTTACAACGCTGTCTGAAGTCAGAGGTGCGTATCAAATGAACATGATGTAGGAATTTTACAAAACCAAGAAAAATTGTACATAAATTATCATTTATATCACGATTGCAACTTGAAGCCTTTAGTTATTTCCCTTTTTACAGTCTAGAGAAAGGCAGCAGAGAAATATGGAAGTATCAAAAAGAAGAAAAGAAAACTTTAAACAACTAGACGAGGAATAATTGGTCTGTAATAATCTGGTAAACACTATTCTTGTGTTGAACATTACATTGCAGCCACAACATGGCTGCTTTGTCTTTTGAATTGATTGATTGCAAACCAAGAATACATTGAAAAGTGGTGATGATCATGAAGATATCATTAGTTATTAGCCACTTTAGAAAAGAGTGGAAAACTGGGGCGAATTTGGTTTGCAAAGACTTCTGGGATCGTTACCCATGACGATTATTATATATTTTAGTAATCGAACAGGTTATCGTCCCGGGTAACCATCCCAGAAGTCTTTGCAAACCAAATTTGCCCCAGTTTTCCACTCGTTTCTAAAGTGGCTAATTTAGGTTAACTTAAGGTTTCCTTTATTTTCAGATATGCAATGCTGCAGCTATTAACTTGTTACATCATCCTCATAAACCTCACATGGATAAAAAAAATTATTATTAATATTTGGAACATATATTATTGTAATAACTGTTGTACCTGTTATATTGCCCAAAACAGTAACAAGTGAGAATACCCATAACTAGCTGTCTAAAGGAGCTTAAAGCATGAGTCATTTGAGAGCCTTGCATCCCTCTCTTCGGGCAGTACCAGGGCTTAGCGGGGACTCATAATGTTTGAGCACCTTGTCAGATACACTTCCTTTTACAGCATTGCATCACGCGCCGCGATTCAACTTATACTGAAGATGTATAACTGCATGAACAGGGGCTTTCTGCTCGTCAATCTCGTACCTATGCGCTTTAGAGACTCAACAGCGATTTGTAAATGAACGCAGAAAAAATGGCATTCAAATGGTGAACTCCTGGATATCGTATGATGCATTGCAAAAAAGAAGAAAGACCTATCACCGAACTGTTTCTTTCTTGGCATGTATGTGGGGTTTGGGCTTCCTGTGTTTGCGTTGATTTGTGTCGTTCCAGGTTTAGTTTCTGTTCCAGCTACTTCTGGTTCCCTGTGCGTTCGCTCATTTTTTCCTATTGTATCGTATTCTTCTTCATGCTTCGTATCATATTTAGTTCGCGTCAGGAGAATTTAGTTGGTTGGTTGGCGACTTTATTTAAAGGGGAACTCAACCCCAAAGATGATGTACTCTCAATAATTTTTAAATAATTAAAAAAAAATGTTTCGGGTAATGAAACTTGCCAATTCAAATTATTTCTATGAGAAAATCGATTCAAAAGTTTCGCTTCTGGCCGCCATCTTGGATTTCGACGCAGTCAGCCGTGTAATTTGTGACGTCATTTCGTCAAACTC
>JAUPMF010003462.1:0-11096 GCA_031471435.1 Stomphia didemon | reverse complement strand
GGGAACTATAGGAACATAGATTAATATGTAACGAATATAAAATATAAAACAACGTGTAACGTATATAGAATATAAAATAATGTGTAACGTATATAGAATATAGGATTATATGTATTGTATAAAGAATATAGAATGATATGTAACATATACAGCTTTTTGCATAAATTCTAGACCCCTTTTACCTAAAGTAATATATATATCAAAAGTCTGTTAGAAATTATGGGACATCTGGCGCCTGACATTTTTTACCATGTAAGCTTTAAGAAAAAAATATAAAGGTTGATATCCCATAATTACTGACATAGTTTTGATATATATTACTTTAGGTTAAAGGGGTCCAGAATTTATGCAAAAAGCTGTATAAAATATAAAATAATATGTAATGTATATAGAATATAATTATAATAATATTTAGTCCTAATTTATATGGATTGTAAACTGGTGATACCTCAACTCAAAAACCTTTCTATTAAACATTGGGCTATTGGTTTTTTGGTCCAAGACAGGGCTGCTGATGCCTGCCAGTCAAATGTCTACTGTCCCAGGGCTACAATAAGTTTTGCAATCTTACCTCTACTTCATTCACATAAGCAACTACTTTGTTACCCTGTACATAACAAAAAAATAATCATCAAGATAATTATGTGTATGTACATAATAAATTATGTACATTGTAATGAGATTAGATTGAATAAAAAAACATCAGTTTTGAAATGGGAGAAACAGAGATTTACAATACCTCAAGATGATGGTTTGGTGGTAAACAACCAACATGTGAAGGGTCTAGATAAACAACATTCATAACATTTGTGCATGATAACCAGGCAAGCATGATATTGAGACTGTGGAGTACAGTGTACATACATGTACATGTACATTGTACAGCAGTCAATTTAAATAAAACTAAGAATTTCTTACTTAAAAAACATAGTTATGTCACATGTAAAACTAAACACCAGACACTTTACAGTATTATACTCATGTTGTTGTACATGTATGTCTGGTCACTATGTTATTCAATGCAGTGTACATAGTACATGTACTGTATATTATTATACTGTACACACAGTTACATTGTAGTATTATGCCATAAAAAAAGAAAACCACACATGTACTCACCTACAACAAGGAACAGAAAAACAACAACACCCATGAACATTATAATCAGACCAGGAACAATGAAGGAATAGCCCCTGAAAACATCGACAGCATATTATACATGTATGTATGTACAGTACCACCTGAAAGTATTGAAGCACTAGACGCGTTTTTGCTGCATCCAGTGAACGCAGGTAGAACGCAGTTCGGACGAAAAGCCGACACGTTCAGACTGCGGTCTGGGCAAAATATCTGATTCGCATTCATCACGGACGCGTTCGTCGACCTATCAAACATGTACTTTGAGCTGTATTCGTGTCGATTGGGTTACTCCGCAGATTTACGGTACTTTAATCTGAATCAGTGTAGGTTATTTTACAGTATTTTAATAACTTCACTTGTAGTAAACACACGAACATTACTTGTGATCACCGAGAGTATTAAACAAGCAAACATTACTACCGAGAGAACTTTACTTGTGATATACATTATTATAGTACCAAAACCATTATCGGTCTGTTATTTTAATACTGCTATGCCACGGTTTCAGTTTTCGAGGTCATGTCTCTATCGAGTTCGTAATGTAATCGACGATTCGCTACAGATGATATATGTACACCACAGATCGCATCCAAAACCGCATTTTTTTATTGGACGCGGTTTGATTGCGTCTAAAAAGCGTCATTCCGCGTCCGACTCGCATCCACCGAACGCAGAAAATACGCGATCCTCCCGCTGTGATGTGCTTCAATACTTTCAGGCAGTACTGTACATGAATTAAACCTACAGTATGGTACAGTAATAGTATGGCAGTATGGTGATTCTTAAACAATCAGGATGATTTAATACCCCAACAAACCAATCACATTGCATGCTTTATTTTAGTATGTAACATGTACATGTAATATATGTAGGAAACCCAACATGATGGTAACTTTATATTCATGTCATATAAATAATTATTATACATAGTATCTAGTTCCTTAATAGAGAATTAACCTACCATTCATCGTTGGCCCATATACCAGCAATGGCAGAACCTGCAATATTTCCTACAGAAGTGTGTGAGTTCCATATTCCCATAATAAGACCACGCCTGCATTAGACAAGACACAGCCAAACACAGTGAGAACTGACAAAGGCCCACATACATTATTCATGAACACTTAAAAACTGGCATAAGTAATAAAGTTATTATAACTATAATGTACACTGGTATAATTATTCCAGAAAACTGGAGTCCACAGTGATTAATTGATTTGAACATTCCCCTTTAATTATTTGTATGTAATAACATTACTAAATCAATTACCTTCCTTTACCAAACCAATTCCCAACACATTCTACAACACTGGGCCATCCTGTGGACTAAATAACAATAAGCTGTGTGCTCAGACAGACACAAATCATTAAACAACACATTCTACAACACTGGGCCATCCTGTAGACTAAACAACAATGAGCTGTGTGCTTAGACAGACACAAATCATTAAGCAACACATTCTACAACACTGGGCCATCCTGAAGACTAAACAACAATGAGTTGTGCGCCGAACCCAAACTGAGTAAACAGTCTCAGCCAGCCTCCCAGGTTAGTAATGGCTTCGTCAACTTGTCAAGTCCAGCACGTCCGTTGAATGTATATGGAATGCCATCCGACTACATTTTGGCTTCCAAGCCACTGGTGCCCATTTTGTTGACTTAGACAATATCAAGCTCCAACCTAACAAACGCCCTGAGGACTTATTCCAAAGACTCATGGCGTTCGTTGACGACAGCCTGCTTAAAAACAGTGGCAACCTAACCCACCATAACGAGCCAATCACAGAAGACGAGGAGCTCTCCTCTACCCTAGAAAACATGATCGTCCTCACCTGGCTGCGTCTCATTAACCCGGCACTCCCTAAACTCGTAAAACAGCGCTATGGGACCGAACTTAGATCACGGACACTTGCCTCTATCAAGCCCGAAATATCTCAAGCGTTAGGCTCTCTATTAGATGAAATCATATCCGGCAACGAGGCAAAAATAATGCGCGCCTAAGCTTCGTCATTCAACAAGACAACATGGAACAAAACCGGTCCCAAATCCCCAGCGAGACAAACCGGAAGACAAGCCCCGCGTGAAAAATCATGTCCCCTCTGTAGGCAAGCAAGTCATGCTGACCAGCATTTCCTCAGCGAATGCAAGTACAGAAACGGCAAGTACATAGCTAGGGCGAGGCAAATAGCCGCATCCATCTTCAACAGACACAGGATCAGCCTGTGCAAGTGACCCGCCTGGTTCAAGTGCGTCAGTCTCCCTACATCTACACCTTCCATCAGCATCACGCCGCTCGCATTACAATCGACAGCGGAGCAACGTGTAATATGATTCGTGTATCCACCGTCAAACGACTGGGCGCAAGAATAACGTCGAGCACTCAATCGGCACGACGGTCACGGTCACTCCCCGTTAGAGGTACAGGGTGAAACGCACATAACATTCACTCGGGACAACCAACACCTTAACTTCGAAGGTCTAGTTGTCGAAAACCTTGACGTTGAAATCCTTGCTGGCACACCGTTTATGGAAGTCAACGACGTAACCGTCAGACCAGCACAGTGCCAAGTTATCATCAATAACGGATCGACATATCACTATGGTTCATCCGGGAAACAGTCAGCTACTAAAGCAGTTGGACGCGCCGTAGTCTTACAAGCTTCCACGACATCGACCACAGTCTGGCCAGGAGAATTCCTAGAGGTCAAACTTCCACACGACATTCCCGCCGACACTGAATACGTGCTTGAACCACATACTGATGCCCCAAGTGCTCGGTCCACAAAGATCTCCCAGCGCTGGTCCCCGCCCAGCATTATTTCCAGTGTCTCCGGAAAGATAAGCATCCCGAACCTCTCGGAACAGCCCCGCACATTGAAACGCAATGAACACTCCTGCCAGATAACCCCTGTAGTCGTCCCACAAGATCGCGAGCAGCACCCAATTTTACCGCCGAAGTCACAAACATCGCTACAACCTTGCGTTCATTCCAGGAACGTAAGCGGCCTAGATCCCACTTATCATAGGATCTCCACACTCGCATCATACGCCCCACCAGTGAAGGTTAGCGGAATGAAGTCATTTATCGGCGCATATAAGAAACTGGCTCGTGTCATCCCTGGTTGTTCCTCTATACTATCCCCGCTTAACGATGCTATCGCCGGCCGTCCTTCTACAGAAGCTATCACTTGGACAGATAAACTACATGACGCATTTCACTCTGCGAAGAACGCCCTCTCAACGAGCCGTTCTATCACACTCCCCAGACCACAAGATCAGCTGTGGATCGTAACCGACGGAGACCAGAGAAAGCCAGGTATTGGTGCAACATTATACGTGACCCGCTCCGACAATCTCTACCTCGCTGGATTCTTTAGCGCGAAGTTACGAGACCACCAGTTAACGTGGCTACCCTGTGTGGTTGAGGCCTTGGCTATTGTTGCATCCACAAAGCACTTTAGCCCTTACCTAGTCCAGTCCTCCCTAAAGGCATGTATTCTCACGGACAGTAAGCCCTGTGTACAGGCATATGAAAAGCTGTGTTAAGGGACATTTTCAGCAAGCCCCTGCGTCTCCTCATTCTTGTCCACCGTAAGCCGTTACCAGGCTTCAGTACAGCACGCAGCAGGCGCAGCTATACTCCCATCCGAGTTTACAAGCCGCAACGCCCCAGACTGTGACGACATAGCTTGCCAGGTGTGTAATTTCATCAACAAAGCTCAGTCTTCGGTCATACATCAGACCACAGCTGAAGAAATCCTGTCCGGTAGAGCCCAACTGCCATTCACAAACAGGACCACATGGTTATCTATCCAGTCAGGTTGTGCTGACTTACGCCGTACCAATGCCCGCCTGAGACAAGGGACACGTTCGTCAAAGAAAACTTCTCGAGTCAAAGATGTTAAACGATACCTGAACGTAGTAACTATCGCCAAAGATGGACTTCTCGTAGTCAAACGTGATCAGCCGTTGTCACCCACTCGAGAGTGAATAGTCGTCCCCCGTCAAGTACTGGACGGTCTCTTAACCGCACTTCATATCCAACTCAACCATCCAAGTGCCCACCAGTTAAAGATGGTAGCTCGCCGCTATCTCTTTGCTCTAGCCATAGACAAGGCTATCGACCACGTCTCCACCACGTGTGACCATTGCGCTTCTTTACGCCAGATTCCTCACAGCGTTATCAAACAGTCCACCACAGCTCCTCCAGACGCAATCGGTATCTCCTTTGTTGCTGATGTCATCAAACGTCACCGTCAACTGATCCTAGTTTTACGGGAATGCGTTACCTCTTACACAACAACGACTCTCGTTGAAGATGAACACCAGCAAACACTACGTGATGCACTAATCCGGCTGTGTATACAGTTACGTCCACTGGATGGGTCACCCACAGTTATCCGAACCGACCCGGCTTCTAGTCTCAAGTCTTTTACAAACGACGAACTTCTACGACATCATAGAATTACATTAGAGATTGGCAAAGTAAACAACAAGGATCCTGTAGCCGAAAAGGCTGTCCAGGAACTTAAGAACGAGCTTCTCCGACAAGACCCTATGAACGAACCTGTCACCTTGTTAACGCTCGCAACAGCAACTACCACACTGAACACACGCACTGCAAGGGACCAATTTACCAACAGCCAACTACCCATTAAAGGGCGCGATATGAGGCATAACGAGGATCGTAAAGATAACAATCTCTACAGCGAAAGGTCCAAGGCTCCTTTAGGCAAAGTAACCCAACCACCAATCTTAGCGGTAGGCGATTTAGTATACCTACATACTGATCGTAACAAGTCATGCTCTAAAGATCGGTTTGTAATCGTCTCCACGGAGGGCAACCAGTGCAATGTAAAGAAGTTTCGCTGTTCCAAGTTGAGAAATTCCGCCTTTCTCGATAAAGAAGAAGATCTGTTTTACGTACCGGCCTGTGTACCGTCTCCTCAACCTTTGTCGATCCCTGACGAAATCTCAGTACCACCAGACCAGCCCAACAACGCGGTATGCGAGCCAGCCTCAAGCCTACCAGACGTACAGCAGAAAAACCTCACAGCCTTCTACGACTACCTCTTGAGAAGATCATCTTGTGCGCGTTATCATCCGTCATACCTTGATGACTATGTTACTAGCATTTAGTGAGGACTGTCAGTGCCATCCCCACTAGTGATAGCAAAGACAAAATTACGTTGTATTTACAGTTCTAGTTTCCCCTACGTACACACGTGTAGTACAGCTCATTCTAGTCACATTCGTTATAATAGCGTCTTACATCTCCTACGGGATCATTACTTAGTCATGGCAAGAAGAAAGAAAAGTAGTTACGCCACTATTGTATAATATAGTTAGGTCAGTGGTCGACCCTGTGTGGTGGTCTCCCTGTGGGACATGCACATCGGCCATCTTGTAGCACCTCGTGCACGTTTATAGTCCTACATTAAAATGTTGTTATTGCATCCTGTTTGGCGTTGGGTCATTCCCCTTGTTAGCTACTGGCGGTGTGTTTAGACAGACACAAATCATTAAACAACACATTCTACAACACTGGGCCATCCTGTAGACTAAATAACAATGAGCTGTGTGCTTAGACAGACACATATCATTAAACAACACAGTCTACAACACTGGGCCATCCTGTAGACTAAATAATTATATACTTACTTGGAAAAAACCTGCAAAAATCTGTGGAAAAATAAAATTAAAATAAGTTAAATGTTAGATAGTGAGCTTTTCGGTTTGCATTGGAATACTAATATAGTACCATGCGCATGGTTGTAGTACAGGGCCCAGTTCCTAGAAGCCTGATTAGTTCTATTCCAATTTATTTACCATGACAACCCCATCCTTGTTTAATAGTTTAATCCACAATTAGCACTAATCTGGCTTCTAGGAACTCAAGCCAGAAAGCTGTCCTGTTTGCATTGGAATACTGATAGTACCATGCACATGGTTGTAGTACAGCAAGCAGTTATGTTTGCATTGGAATACTGATAGTACCATGCACATGGTTGTAGTACAGCAAGCAGTTATGTTTGCATTGGCATACTGATATACATGTAGTACTACAGTGTATGTGTATGATTGTACTTTAAAAGTTAGTAAACCATGCAGAACTATAATTATACAGTGTACATAATTTTGTACAATACTTTTCTACAGTGTAACATAATTAATCTGATTATAATACCTGCATGGTAAGAAAATAGGCAAGGTTGTGAATGTGCCAAAAGTATCCCAGGCCAAACAATACAGTGAAAATACCACTTGTTACCATACCAAGGGTCAGAAAATATCGCAGGTCCATATGTTCTGCCACATAACCACTAATACATGCAAAAAAAGCTGTAGTTGTTTCTATGGCAATTATGCACTAGAATAAATGACAACACATGTATACTGCATAATCACTTACCTAAGAAACATGCCTATAGCATATGCAAACAAGAAACCAAGATCTAGAGCCCCCAAGAGTTCATTACCATCTGCAGAATCTAAGGCAGTATTATTTGTTTAAAGTACATTGTACATGTATAGTAACATGTTCATGTACAGTTCATGTATGTGACATGAAAATACCGAGCTTGGTTTTCAGCTAGTACTGCTGTACATATACATTGTATGTACATTTGTACATATATATCAAATCAAGTTTCTGTTAAAATCAAGACTAATGATAATCCCACATACTGTATCTATTCAAACTTGACCAGTCGTTTAACTTCCACAAGGGTGAAATAAACATTATAAATATGTGTCACAAAGTTTTCCTCAATAAATTGTAACTGCAAATTCGGAAGTACTTCATAGAAATGCCAACAAAGATCGACATATATATACATGTATGATATACATTCATGTACATTCATGTATGTACATGTACATGTACATATATATGGAGGTTAAGCATTTCATTATCGACTACTAATCAATGGAGTGAGTGCGTAAACATTAGCATATCCTTGGCCCTCACAATAATTTGTTTCTATGTTTTGCATATCCACACAATACTTATTTTCCACTTTTTAACACTTTGTCTTTAAAATTAATTCTTACAAAATTGTAACAAAATACCATTACAAGAAAGAAATGGAGATGCTCAAATGGATTAATAATGGAGAAGAGCAAGCATCCCTGCATTGCTACAAATGTTAACTTAGAAAGTTACACTAAGAAGATCAAGTCAAAGTACCAGTGTAGAAAAAGTGTAAATAAATAAACTTGAATGATACCTGAATGGTATTATTGTATTGCCTTACCTACATGTCATATTAGCCCTACACCCCAATCTTAACCCTAACCCTAAGGACCACACTGTACAGTATCATAAAATAACTAGGATATAACGCATGCTCTGATTGGCTGAGGTGCGTGCTCCCTCAGAGCACAGTGCATGCGCATGAGCTCTACAAGAAAGCTTATTCTCATTCGTCTTTTATAAAGGAAATAGAAAACTTGTCCATTGTGCACTGTGCAGTTATAGAGCACTCATGCTTCATGCTTTGCATTTGGAAGTCCAATTTATGTAAATCAAATTACGTCATTTTATGACGTCACCATAAAAATGATAACCTTTGATATCTTTTGATATACTTATCATAGAAAGGTAATTTTTTGGGCAAATCAATGTGCGTCATCAGTGCTTATCATCAAATTTGAATGAAAATCAAATGGATAGTTTTATCATAAAAGGAAATAAAGCTTATGACGTCATAAAACGTCATACCCCAAAAATAGAATCACCAAAAGAAAGGAGTTGTTACTTTGTGTCATCCTGACAAATGTTTTACATTTAAAGTAGAACTCAAAAAATGGTATTATTTCAACTAATTTGTCACAATTTGAACTGGGCGTTTTTGAGGCCGCTTGTGCCCTACGTGACAGGAATAACATGGAAAGAAAGAGTGGAATGCCAACAAATATGCAGTTTTCCTGTATTCTGATTGGCTGGTGTATTTTCTATGGTACATGTACTTTAAAATAAATTATATACATGGCATAGCTGTCATGTTTGTATTGTGGGCCTGCTTACCAAAGGGAGCCCAAGATGGACATGATGTAGTCATAGAGGACACGTTCACTGTGTGTTTAGCATGTAGATGTGATAGGCTTGATAGTGGATGGACATCTTTAGTGGTACAATTACCAGTCAGTGACCCCTACAGAGAAGGAAGATAATAGCTTGTTGCCCAACTTTCCATAATTAGGGCTCATGTTTTTTTTAATAGACAGCTTACTGCATAACTGCTTACTACTCCCTGGAGACCAGAGAACACAATGTATATATACCACCACTATTGAAGGAATAGGCAATTAATGTGTACCTTGACTATACTGATGGGTTTCCTGGACAAATGGTAGGTCGTGTAGGCCAGGAACGTTAGCAACAGAGTATGTCCTCTATAACTGCAAATCCAAGACACAATAAGATTGAAAATGTTGTAAAATTAAAAAACTGCGGTATGTTTACACATAGTATTAAATGTATCTGTTCACTTACAGTCTGTTTCTGTCACTTCCAAGCCATTGGAAAAGGCGAATCCCTAAAGGCACTTTCTTCTTGTGTTGTCGTGTTTTTAGTCGTACATCCATTTTGCCAAGGTTTGTCTGCTTGCTGTACCAGTTGAGAGACCGTTAGCCAGTGCTTTACACAGATGAATAGAGCGACTCCATCGTTACTGTGGGACCTAATTTGACGAGAGATATAAACACCCGGATAAACAACATTGATGAGCATGTACGTAACACCACCAAACAACTGAGCCATCGTCAACAACGAAGAGTTCTCCTTACGTACCCAAGCGCTCCTAATCCAGAGATAGTCTACACCTCTAACTGTATATGTGTGACAAGTGCGAAGCTAGATTAGTAGAAGAAAAGACCAATTTAATACACTAAATTGCACCGGTCAAAAAATAATATATTTTGGGGGTGGAATCTATCACGTGCATTTCCACGTGCATATGATTAAAATCATACGTCGATGACAAGTCGGTTGGGTCACGAGACGCTGTCGGTGATAACTCGGAAAGCAATCGGTTAGGTCATATTCCTATTGTCATAGTAACAACGGTAACAGTTGTTTTGCCGGGAAAGCTAAAACACATCGAGTTTGTTGTTACAAAACATATTTCATTCCGTCATGTCAACTCATTTCAGCGCAAACCAGGTTTGTTCTCGGTTCACATCAAGTTGTTGTGGTATCGTCAATGGTTTACGCCATCTCTTGGCAATATATTTCAACTAACATGTACAATATATACAAATATTTAGCAATTTAATATTCCACGAAATCGAGTCGTACATGAGCTGACTGTAACGATGCTCCTGTCAATGGGCAGTGTATATTATACATCACGATACCAACACTGTATGTCTCTTTTGTACAAAGTACGACCAAGCTTTCGCTGTCAATGGGCAGTGTATATTATAAATCTCGATACCAACACTGTATGTCTCTTTTGTACAAAGTACGACCAAGCTTTCGCTGTCAATGGGCAGTGTATATTTTAAATCTCGATACCAACACTGTATGTCTCTTTTGTACAAAGTACGACCAAGCTTTCGCTGCCAAACGACTGCAGAATTGGGAAGTACCACAAATGTTCAAAGAGGTGAGCTACATGTCTTCAAACCTGCTAATAGTATGTAGATTATCAAGTTCATTGAACTGAATCGACTGTTTTCCTTTGATTCAGAGGCCATCGACTCTAGAAGGATTCACACAAATAATCAGTAACGACCGGGGTCATATTCTCGATGGTGTGTCAAGATCGAACAAATCTCCGTGGGGGGGATTTATGGGCACATGGGAGATACAGAAGCCACCACTACGAACAAAAACACTTAAAACAAAGGTGAATACAGTATCACAATACCATTATCTCATATCACTTCTCTGGGTAGAAACGACTGCCATATGCTATACAATACCATTATCTCATATCACTTCTCTGGGT
>JAUPMF010003451.1:0-11098 GCA_031471435.1 Stomphia didemon | reverse complement strand
TGCGCGCGCCATCGAGAATTAGATGTGTGCTCTCAGCCAATCAAATGCGAGATAGTTAGTAAAATGTATAATAAAATCAATTACCTGGAATATAGAAGAGAAATGTCGCAACCACATTCCGAAGACGTCTTCTTTTGCAGATATAAATCCTAGCCATAATGTAGTACATGTCGATCGGCATAGCTCCATGGTAATAGATCAGAAGCGCGGGGCCGTTTTCCGGTAGCTTGTCGATACCGACCAACTCGTAACCTGCGGGAGAGCAACATGTAACTGATTTCTGGGACGGATCAAGGCTCGATCGAACCGCGTAGATAAACCATCAAAAATGGGTTCTCAGACTCGCAAGACACAGGTGACATACAACTATAGACGGTAACACAGTGTACCGTGGTGCATCAAACGTACGTACACTGTAGCCTCCTCCGCAGACAACTATCGGAGCCGAGGGAGTCTGGAAACGTGAATGCACTTGTTCACTGCACAGGGAGACAATGCATACTTTAGAGTCTTTAGAGTTGCCTGAGGAGGAGGCTACGTACATTGATATCAATGAGTGATCATTGCCCTGAGCAAATCCACAGGCATTTGAATTATCCAACAAAAATATGCGGGTCAAATATCTGACTATGTGCCGGCCAAATTCCTTGACCGTTTAGAGCTCCAATTACCGAATTTCAACAGAACAGTGGCACTTCAAATGAAGGAATAAAAATTATACCCTGGTTCAGAAACGTTTCACATTATCTACAACAGTTTACCGGCTTTAATTTGACATCTAGATAGTTCAGTTACACGTGTAAACCTGATTGCACACGAGGCCATCTCGCTCGAAATACGGCCATGCGGGATTCGCTACGGAAAATATTGGAGCATCATTTGTTCCATGCACATAAATATTCAATCGCATTGGATGTTTTCTGACAAAATGTCCCGTAGTTACCCTGACCTTGGTCAAGTTTTGCTGGCCCTAACATGCAGTGTACTTCCGGTCACGAGACATCGCAATTCATAACACTGAATCTGCGGTCAAACAAACGACATCCCGCACCAACACAAGTAGTTTGGAAACTCAGAGTCGATCCTTTCCAATAAGTATTAATGTGCATACTATGACATAATTTAGTTTGCACCCTGTATAATGACTACGTGTATACGACCCAGTGACCTGCACGTAATGCATTTACTTCTGGACAGGAAATAGATTTATATTTAATAGGTTTGTTTGAAGTAAACAACATTGTACAAGACGAATGAGAGTCTAGACCGATATATGTTGAATGAGAGTTGAATGAGAGTGCAGCGTCGTATCGGTTAATTCATGAGTCTTGAAAATGAGGGAGGTCCTTACAATAAACAAAAGTTATTATTGTATGGTATGCTCACTCATGAGACAAATTAAAATAGTTTACACTAAGAAGAAAAAGCACGGTATTCCAGATGTCTGGAGCCACCTTAAAAATGCTAATCAGTTCAGAGAAAAGAAAGGTTGTCCACGTACGTCAGAGATAAAGTACCTTTCTAAAAATACCCCGAGATAGAAATCAGAATTCAAGTCACGTCAATAGTTACGTAAGCAGATCTGTGCCGACACGGTTCAGTCATTTTTAAATACAGTCACTCATTTCACTTCATCTCTCCATTAAACAAGTCTCTTTGGAAGAAAACAAAGCAGGTATTTCTGAGCCATTCTTGGTGCGTTGACCTACCGTGCCAATATTCCCCGTGAGCGTCCACGAAAGCAGCTATAGACTGCTTAGCTCCGTCCCAGAAATTTTCTGCGTAAGCGTCGAAGATTTGCCTTCTTCTGTGGCGATATACTTTGAGAAACACTGCACTGGCGTACAACGCCACCATGAAAATAACAGGATATACGAAAATTACTACAATCGGGGAGATTAAGAGGACAAACCAATCCATTTGTAGCTACGATGTCATTGCAGGGTCGATACGAGGGTCGGTACAGCGCACTCGGCACTCTATCAACTTTTGATCATCGTAGATTTCTGTGGATTACCGCTGATCACCAGGAAGCCCACGAAATGCAAAACAGCGGAACTGCTTCCAGGTTGCTATGTTCTTTTTTAGTAGAACTTGACATCAGGCTAAAGGAACGGCTATAAAAGAGTTGGATTCGCTATGATTAGTGGAGATAAAGTCGACGAATCTATATCTTTGGAGAGTTTGACTTGGAGCCTGCAGGAGTTCACGCTTAGCGATTTTGTCGATAAGTTTCCACTGCCTCAGATCGTTAAAGTACAGGAAGGGTATTATGGACCGGATGAAGATTCCTGTCTAGGCGCTCATCAAATTCTATTCCTCCATGCTATAAAACACACGGAGAAAGTCCAAGCTTGCGACAAAAGGAAACGAGAGCTCCACATACCGTTAAACTGCTCTCAAAAGGTTGAGCTCCGTCCTTCGAACCTCAAAGATGTCTACGAAAGTGTTGCAGAAATTTCGAAGGCAATTAGGACTTTCCCGAAGTACGTTCGGGTCACTCAGGGCTACTACATGGAGAGCGAGAATGTGTGTATCAATCCTGGGGACAAGCTGAAATTGGAGAGGATAGTGTCGGGAGAAAAGGATGATTATTTGGTTGCTGAGAATCAAGATAGAATGGGGTTTCCAATTCGACTCCCTCTATCTGCTAATGTTGGGTTTCAACCCTTGACTGACGATCGAGAGTTCTACCTGAAGGAAGCAATAGACGCCAGTTCCATCCCATTTTTGTTCCAGTTTATTGAGCCACCCAAAATGAATTCAACGGGAGAACCCGCCGTGTTTAATAACTCATTGGGTGTCCTTCGCGCTGAAAAAACGTACCAGGATAACACTGTCATTTGCACGACCAAAGAAGGTTCCATAAGAACTGTTGTTACCTGCCCCAAAAATCTGGAAATCACAGTGGCAGCTGCTAACGGCGCACTGATTGGTGACAAAGACTATGTTAGTGTTTGCCGTTTCTTTCATGATGGAGTCAGTTTGAAGAAAATCGAAAGTCTAGAAGCTTACAATGTTTTTGCTTCGAGGAACACCATAAGGGAATACATTTATGATACTCCAAAACCCAGGAAGCACAAGGAACCTATTCTCAACACAGAACCAGTACTAGCTTCAAGGGACAACAAGGAAGCCATTCTCCACACAGTACCAGGCATTGGGGAAAAGAATACAGATTTACAACAGGATGATGATGATGATGATGATTATGAAGAATGTCATGATTACACATACATTGATGATAGTGAGATTTTCAAAAGCATAAACAGAGATAACAAGTTTAACTATGAAAGCTTTGCAAAGAGTTTTGACGAGGAGGAAGAAGAGAGCAACGAAAATTATGTAGCACCTGCAGAAAACCAGTCAGAAGATTCCTACGAAACAAATGACAAGCCCTTAAATGAAGATATGTACCTGCCATTGCTTAACGAGTCCAGTGATACCTCATATGTGTTTTCACACATGCCAATGGAATCTGCCGCTGAGAATAACTCCCAGGTGGAAAATATCAAGGATGGAATACTTTATTGTGAGAAGCCCAAACCACCTCCAGTGTTCCCAAAACCAGTTGCTAGAAATAATCAGACAGCCAGTTCGGCACAAAGTGTTGCAGCTCAGGAAGAGAAACAAGAAGCAACCACTGAACCAACAGTGACACCACCAGCTGTCACTAATTCAGAAAAGGAACCACCACCAACAAATATTGGAGTGGCCTCTGTATCGAGTGCTGTGGCATTAGCTGGTCTGACGATTGAGGATGTATCCAAGTTCTTGGAGCAACATCGCTTAACTGAATTTGTTGAAAAGTTTGAGTACAATCAAATAGATGGAGAGATGTTAGTGTGTCTCGATCAAGAGACCATGGAAGCCCTTGGATTGAATGCTTTCCAGAGGAAAAAGCTGTTGAAGCTTATTCAGGGATGGAGACCAAATAAGAACTAAAAGACTGTATAAAAGTGTTATGGAGAGGTGTGCACACATATCTATTATATAAATAAGGATAGAAGAAAAAAACTGTACAACATATACATCTCTACAAGCCTGTTTCATGAGTCGTAAGGCTCACTCCTCTACTTCATAGTATCGAGCACTTTTAACGGATACATTGAACAACAAACTTCCTATCTATTATATAAATACATTTAGTGTACATATAGTGATTACATCTTTAGTGGGTCAATCAAGACTATAATTTATAGATGTTGATGAAAATATAATGATTAGAGATTTATAGGGAAATTAGATATCTATAGGGAAATTGCTATGACATTTAGGAGACAATAGACAATATCTGACAAAATGCCACAGGAAAATGGCTCAAGATGAAACCTATATTTTAATAACAAATTTCAAATATTTTTATGTCAAAATCACAATTGTGCATTTTCAGCACTGAAATTTATAAAATCAATTTGTAAAAAAATGAATAATTTAACACCAGTCAACTTTCAGATTTTTTGTCAAACTGTGCCATGCTGCTGCAACGATAACCCAACAATAGTTTGCTACCATTCTGATTGGTTTAAAATATACTGAAAGCCAGTATTTCTATTTCAGTTGTTTTTTGCTTATTGCACATAAAGAACTGTCTAATTTAGTATTGAAGATAATAGTGAGATTGTGTGAGATACATAGATTAATAATAACTATATTAATGAATTTAGAGCTTTTTACTTTACTTGTAAAGCATTTCAGGCTTCAAAATAGGAATTTGTAAACTAGAAATTAACTTAAAGTTAAAATATTTAAAGTAAGTTTATACTAACCAGCTACCATTTCAATTTCACTAAAAGCAATTTTAAACCCAAAATACATGTGTATATTGTTCGCTTGAATGCAGAGAATGAGTGACCTTTCTGTTTCCTTTGTTTAGAATTAATCTGGTTTCTTTGGCATTATGATTGTTATTCTACATGTTGATCGTCTTCGGAAACCCAGGGGTGATTTCTGTCGCTCGTTTCTCGCTACCAGAAGAAATACCCCTGGTAACCTACTTACTGAATACTTGTTCCGGAAGTCGTTAGCAAGGTCGACCAATCAGCATGAAGTACAGTTAAACAAATAAAATGTTGTTAGTTCAACTGCTCTCTGATTGGTTGGAATTTCTGAATGCCTCCATTTTGAATTCTGATATGTTTTGATATGTTCATTGGTAGTTGTAACGAAAGTAACCCCACATGTATGTTACTGGTCTTGATAAGAATTCACTTGGTTTCTGAGGTCAACGGTGGGAGTCCTATGCACTGTTAATTCCATTATTATATTGTACAACTACTAAAACTAGTGTGACGGACACCCTGGTATAATGGACAGTTTTATAAGAAGTCCTGACGGAAAGGTGGTACATTTTCTGTTCAAAAGACCCTGTTATAACGAACACTTTTTCAGAGTCAAAGCAAACAACCGTCAGACATAAAAAAAAATTGTATACAATGAATACCGTCCATACCTTGCTTTGGGGTTATCTAGTAAGTGCTTTAACCATGTGTATAATAAAGCAGAAACACTCTGTGTAGATAAATCTAGCTTTATTTGGGTCTTTTCAGGTGACTTTTAAATTTCAACATGCACAAAATCAACAGTGCATGCTTTGGTAATACTTAGTTAGGTGGACTTGCATATTCACAATTTTTAGAGAAATACCATGAATCACAGTACGACTATTCCAACACAAGCAATAAACATTACAAAATCCCTTGAGCAAACCTGCAATGAAGGTGAGAATGTATGGCAATTAGAAGAAAAATTTAATATTGTTTGGGAAGACCTGCACATATTGTAAGCATTAGTAACTTATGAGTGCTTGTAACAATCACAATAAAACAGAACAGAAAAGCAAATCTAAGTAAAAACAACTGCGTCAAAAGAATTTCTTATATCATAGGTAGGCCTTATCCTTGAGATTATTTTTCCATTTTGTTTTATCCTAATTTTTCTTGAGTTTTAACTTTAAAAAAAAAGTTTGTGTTCCTGATTCAAGCTCAATTAACACAAACTCAGAATTAAACTTAATCGATTCTAACAAATTTAATCCTGGATTAGTGATAATCAATTTTTCAGGAACTAGTGAACAAGGACAACAAGGGATAAAAATAAGGGAAAAACTCTAGAAGCAGAGTTGTGAGCAATAACTACCTCAAGTATCACACATGCAACTATGATGACTATAACACTTTATAAAATACTTGAAATATAACGCGCACGCTGATTGGTTGGAAAGCATATTTATATAAGACTGTGTAAACAAATCAATTTTGTATATTTTATAAAACTATTATAAAACGTTTTGCGTGAGTACATCGGCTAATATATACACTCGAGAAAGTTTGGGAGATGTCTCGAGCTTTGTGTAAAACCTCGCCTGCGGCTTGGTTTTACACAACAGCTCTCGACTTCTCCCAAACTCTCTCGTGTATATATTAGTCTATGTAAACACGAAAAACGTTTTATATTAGTTAAATGGTAATGGCTAAACTCAGGTCACAATATTATTCACCCTTTTGCCACGACTGCTATTTGACATGATTTCATTGGCTACAAAATTTAGTAGTTTGAACATATCCAAACTTTGTTTTGTTTTTAGCCAATGAGATTGTGGCAAATAGCATAGTGCCAAAATGGTGAAGGCAAACAGCACAATTTGTACATGGAGGGCAATTATGCAGAATAACCAGTCATTGCACTACATGTACAAGTGTATTCACAATATCAGGGGTACAGAATGTACAAATGAAGCTATAACTTGAATAATAATACACATCTAACGTACATCATTGGCTGTTTTCGCGCAGAGCTTCAATCTCCTTTGCTACTTTCTCTGCATCATAATTCTTGTAAAATGCGTCATACTTTCGTCTTTTCGGGTCCATGTGAAGAAACTTCCAGGAAAACCCAGCAATTATTCCAAACAATGTGGCAGTTACCATGTCCCTATTAAGAGAACGAGCAACGATACCACGTAACTGAGGAGCCATTCTCTTCTGGAAAAAGAAGAAATTGCAAATTTAATACATGTACATCGATCTGTGTTAAGAACCGCACTAAATGTTGCGAAGCCAATGTTGCTGTGTTAAGTACTATATATATAGTTATATAAAATACAACATTCTATTTGTTAGAGCGTAGAAAAAGCAATCAAATCTCACCTTATTATTTGATCTTCTACTGAAAGTCACTAGAATTCTACAGACCGGTCAACAAGTTCGACACACGCGCTTATTTTATGGACAGAATCCGCTGCCCATGAATTATCGGTAAATAATTTCAATAAAATGAAAAAATGAAGTAAATATTTTTAATGGATTTTGACAATGAAATACAGTGTATAGTTTATAAAGTGAATTGTTACAAATATAAAGAAAGGACCAAGAAACCATCACACTAAATGTTGTTATAAAGACTGGCCTAAACAAATTTAAAATTGTGTGAATTATGAATTGAACAAACAAAAACGGGAAGACCAAAAAAAAACTTCACACTGAATGTCTTGTTATTGAAGACTGGCCTGAAAAATAAAAAAAAATCAGGATTACTTCTTGCCATTTACGAGTAATTTTCAACCCCATTTAAAAAAATTATATATTAGTAAAAGTTTCCATACCATCAAATCGTCGCTCATTTCTCTAACTTGCCGCCATTTTTTCTGCCTCAATAGTCTTGGCCACTGTATCCGCATCATAGTTCCTGTAAAATTCTTCGTATTTCCTTTTCTTCGGCTCGGTATAAAAATATATCCAACTAAACCCTGCCGCAGTTGCTATTCCCACGGCCTGTACTATGTCAAACATCATTTTGCGTTGGACAAGTCCACGCAACTGAGGCGCCATTTTGAACTGTAAGTTGAGAAAAAAAATGTTATTATTAAATGTAAGAATGATCTTGATTAAACAGCATCAAAATAAACCCTAGATCAACTAATACACGATTCAAGAATAAGAGTTGTTTCATGAAAATCCATCTCTCGGCAATTGCCAGTTTGTGTCATTACTAACACGATCTGCCCGTTTCATTTTGTGAATTTTTGGCATTGAATTCATGGCTTTGGTGGCAAACGGTATACCACTTGAATATTACATGAATTTTATTTTAATCATTTAATAGATTAGCCTTTAGATAAACTTTAACGAAAATGAATACTCAATTGTCAAAATCTCGAAGAAATCGCTAAATTTTGTGAAGCAAATTTCGCTAAAGAAAAATTAGTACTCTCTTTTTTCAATTTTATGGCATTGATTATTTCAGTATACCCGGCACTAAATCTTGCTGCGTTGAGTTCTAAATCAGCCCTTAAAAACTGCCTTATCAATCTGTTATATAAAATACCAGATTCTCTTTGTTAGAGCGTAGAAAAAAGCTATCAAATCTCACCTTATCACTTCGTCTTCTGTTAAAACTCTACAAACCGACCAGCAAGGCCGACGCACGCGCTTATCTTATGGGTAAAATCCGCTGTCCAGGCATTATCAATACTGATAATCATCGTCATATAATCAATTAATTATTTCTAATTTGCCTCTTTTCACCGCGTCAAAGTTTTTGTCAATAATATTCCCTTTTCTTTGGCTCAGAATAAAAACATCTCCAACTAAAACCGGACAGTCATCTTTTCAGTTGGACAATTCCACGTAATTGAGGCGCCATTTTAAAAAGTGTAAGTTGAGTCTCTTTATGAAGACTGATCCTAATTAAACAGAATCAAAATAAACCCTAGATCAACTTATATACGATTCAAGAATAAGAGTTGTGTCAAAAACCATTCTCCGGCAGTTGCCGTTTAATTTGTCAGTGTTATTACTGACACGATCCGCTGTTTCGTTTTGCCGTGAATTCCTTTTGACTGAGTTTATCTATACCATACGTTTACGTCATATATAGCTTTAGTTGTCAAGTTTACTACTTACATATTGTACAAATTTCCAATGTCTTGAACTCGAATGTCGTGGAATGTTCGGCAAGTTATTACAAACAGCTTGTACAATTTTCTGCCTGGACAAATGTTTCCAATAGTCGACTTTCTTCCTCGTTTGGTTATTGCATAAATTACTAATGCCAGTCTAGACGAGTGCCAAAAAGAACCAATCGCAGAAAGTTTATTTTGCGTCATTGAACTGTACCATGACAATACCGCCACAGGCGACAGGAAATAAGGGGTTTGTTATCATTGCTGATAAGATAGAAGTCAATTGACCCGAAGGACATCGAGAGAAGAATGTTTTCAGTGCAACACAGAAAAAAATATAATTGGGATCTCTTGTTGGGATATATTATAACTTTTATTTGAATAAAGCAAATATGTGATGCTGAACAATGTGAAAGAGAAACGTGTCAATGCCGAAGTGTTTGGTACTTCTTTTCCTTCCTTTCGCATTCCATGAAACTGAACGATGCCGTAAAATACGATGCAGTTAGGATTATAGTTATATTTTTTTTTCTGCGTTTGTCACAAATTGCCCTCGAGTCTCTAAAGCGCATGCGTAGAATGATGCAAAAAACGCATGCGTAAAAGATGTCAATGAGCACAGGTATCCCAAACGGAGTTCTAATTATGCGTCTAATTCTTTAATATATTAGCTTTTAGATTAATTTTAACGGTACTACTGAATTGTCAAAAACTCGAAAAATTGCTAAATCTAGAGAGGCAAATAAATTACTATTATTGAGTGAATATTATTTTATTGATCAAATAAGTATAAATACAATATACTATAATACAATGCATTGCCATATATACTGTTTACTAATTAAAGAGCGTTGTGTGATTATCTTATATATACGTTACTAAATCCAGCTAAATAAATAGAGTACAGCAGTTTAAAAGCAGAGTGACATTTGTTCACATATCAGTTTGGTGTTATTCTCCAGTACTAACACAGACTTAGGCACGTCTTGTTCGCCTTTTCTGTTTCTTTGTTTTCTTCTCCTACAAAGATAAGGGAATCGTTTCAAGTACAGAACTGGACAATGTGTACTGTGACCTACTGTAAAAAATGTCGTCAAATTGTAGGCCGCCATATTAGTTTCTAGTGTGCCGTAACTGGGAAATCTCGACTTACATTCATGATTTCTGCGGCCATTTTTTCGGCGAACTTCAATTGCTCTTCTGTGACTTTACATTCATCAAGAGGGATTCTGAAGAAAATCACAAAATACCGATCTGTTATGTCCAGAACATCGATTGTTAGTCCAAGCAGGATTTACTTACGAATACTGTGACAAATCTGCCTTGAAGTCTGTTGTTGTCTTGTGGTTCGTCGTGTTCAAAAGGAACATCTCTTCGGGGGTGAACGTCGAGTAACTGTTCGTCTCGATACCGGCCAACACATTGTCTAGGTTTGTCGGTTCAGGTGGAGCCTCCCACTTCTGACACCATACAACAAATTATTTCTTATCAGTTTTAAAATAGTTCATTCAACAAGAGCTTGGATGAAACTTTGCCGGTCAGTATTTACTTACTGACAACTATATTTATTATTTACGATAAATAAACATATTCTCACCACTAGTGGTCTTCCACACACAGCGACAAACTGGGATTTCTGTTCGGTTATTTGGACGTCAGTTTGGAACGATTCACTGGGAATTGGTTTCAGCTCTATGGGTGAAGAAGTTATCAGTTGATAAAAAATAAAGACACGCGCTGCAGACCTTGATTCGTAACCAATCACGTGTAACTATACTTTTGTCTTTACCTTTGCTTTTCTTTCCTTTTGATTTTTTTGCTGTTTTGACCTATAAATATTTATTATAAATATTCAGTCAAAAGATTTAGCTGGCTTTGCTTCTTTGTATACCTTTGTATACCTCCGTCTCAACAACAATAAAGCTAAGCGGCGTTTTATCCATCAATTTCAATATGTCCCACTCCAGTTAGCCAATTTATATAAACCATTCTTTATTCATTTTCTTATAAATTATACTTACAGAGTTCTTTATTTTTTTCTGTGCTGTTGTAATGTCTTCAGGCATTAACACGCAGTTGGAGCTGCATTTCAAATTTGAACAAATATATAAATAATAATAATACAAGAGACCATTAGATAAGAGAATAGATGTGTGTCCCCATGATAATCTTTCCCAAGGCTATTTATAGCTCGCG
>JAUPMF010003417.1:0-11100 GCA_031471435.1 Stomphia didemon | reverse complement strand
TCTATCTATATCTAACCAAATATTAGTACTGTTCAGCCAAAAGTATGCACTGATTGAATTCAATTTGAGTTTGTATGCAAAAAATTCAACTGAAATAAAAAATATTTTTGTAAAATATTTTAAAACTGCCATGATTTACTAACATTTGTACTGATTCTATTGTTCAAATACTTGTGTGTGATTGGATAATTTGTGAAAAAATTACTGAAGTGGCCTTGGAGTTGCACTGTAATATACATCTCGAGTGCTGTCTCCAAGACATCATTACATGGCTCTCTCGTAACAAATTAATATGTAATCATGGAAAAACTGAGATCCTTCATTTAACATTTCGTTTTAGCCACGACACACACATGTCAATTACCTAAATGGTGCTGATATTCTCCCTACTGAAGCTTGTGACCTTGGTGTAGTTTTTGAGAATCATCTTCAACTTACATGTTAACAATGTCTGTGAAGCAGCCTCTTTTGGTATACGCAACATATAAAGAATCCGAAAATACATTGCCGGGAAAGGCTGAGGCCAGGCTGAACGCCTTGTTCACGCTTTTTTGTCATCCAAGCTTGACTATTGTAACAGCATTTTGTACGCCCTACCAAGCCATCAACTAAATAAGTTGCAGAGAATTCAGAATACGGCAGCTAGAGTAGTTACTAGAACTAGGACGACAGATCATATTTGCCCCGTCCTTAAAAAACTCCATTGGCTACCATTCAAGCAACGCGTAATTTTCAAGATCCTTTTCACCACTTACAAGACACTACACGTTCTGGTTCTTACTTACATCACTAAACTATAATTACAAGAATACAAACTTGTTCGTTCCGTCAGATCATCGTCACGCAACCTGCTGTCTGTTCCTCGCGTGAACACCTCACACTACGGAAACTGCTCTTTCTCTGTTGCGGGTCCTGTACTTTGGAACTTTTTGCTCGATAGTACAAAAAGGATTGACAGCATATTCATGAACATACCATATTTATCTTTCTTATACATACATATTTATATATACATACTTTACTCTATATTATTTTTATTTTTTATTTTTCAAACCGCTATTTTTTTGTAAAGCGCATCGAAGCTCCAGGATGCGCTATATATAAATGCTCATTATTATTATTATCATTATTATTATTATTTTTATTATTATTATTATCATTATTATTATTATTATTATTATTATTATTATTATCATTATCATTATGTCTTATATCCCTTTAATGTATATTAAATCCCTTTAACGCAAGTACGCCGGATTCGTTTTGAGTTCACTTGCATGTCGTTCGTCCACCCAAACGCAAGTTCACGCAAGTTGCTGTGTGTCTTCATTTGACACAAGTGATGCTCAACACAACCAATATGATATGGCTACATGCAAAATTGAACCAGTAAAACTATCGCAATAAATGTACTTTCCAAAGAGTCCGGCTGCAAACTGATTTTAATAAAGTCCCTTTTGATATACTGTGTATTCCAGTTGAGATTTAAACCAAATGATATATTCATCATCGTTGTCGAAACACTAGCTAGAGAGCTAACAAATGACACTGAGAGATATCTACTTGTTATCTAGTTTACTAACTAGAGTTACTAACAAACAATAATGAGAGGGATAAAAAGTTCAGCGTCCGTTATATACGGAGTGAACAAGTCAAGCCGGGACAGACTGATCATTTATGCAGCTGGGTGAGACACTTTGTTGAGCATTAAAAGTCGATTATCATTGCCTTCACATCTTCTTCATCAGACCCTCCATCGGGTTCGGGTGTCTCGGTAATCGCCACTTGCACCGTATCTGCTCTCACGTTACCCTGCCGAGGCTGTGCGGGAGAGCCTATATCAGGAACCACTGGTTTAACGCGGAATGCTTGTGTCAGCATAGCACTTGTTTTGAAGCTGATTCTCTGTCTCCATAACAACGGCAATTTGGGCTTATTTTTCGTAGTGGGTGTTTCAACAGTTTTTGTACCTTCAGTCGAGGTTGAGCTAGCGCTGAAAGGATCGCAGGAAAACGCGGGCCTGAAATAAAAGGGGCAATTGCTTTATGACTGAGAAACCACAACGTGTCAAAGAAAGCGGATAGGAAGGAAACTCAATCAGGTCAGTGGTAACCTAGACAACGCACGTCAACAAATGAACTTACTTTTCACGCTCACTGGGTTTCAAAATCTCTCCACGTAAATCAGGTTGCAAACCAATACGAGTAAGCCTTTCCTTTGCGACTTCTTCCAGCATTTCTTTCATTTCGGGATAGTCCCCGAGCACCTCGTGGAAGAGCTTTGACGACAAGGAGTAGAGATCGCATGTAGTCGCTGCTCTAACAGACGCAACGCGCCGTGCCTCGGTCGTTAACAGGCAGATTTCTGAAGAAAACAAATGGATGAAATTATAGAACTAATGTTTTAGTATTATTATTGTTTCAGTATTGAATTCTAAGAAACGTTTTGCTTCTATATTGATTCGACAGAAGACTGTTGCGGATATTAGAAACCTATATACAAACCTGGACAAAGGGATTGGGATAATCGACTGAAATATTTGAGTTACACAGTTACACTGCATGCACGCGCTTTTGTCCCAATCAGTCATATATTTGTCCAAGATTGCGGTAGGTTTTATCATGCTAGTACGTGGCTCACTATTTTTATTTACAGAATAGAATGCAAGTGGCAATTAAGCAAGTTCCTCTGCTTTGAACCTTCACAGTTCCCTTGTTAATTCACAAATGTGTCTGAACAAAAAGCACTGATTCGGGTACTAGAATCATACCTCCAAAGTGCGAACCATCACCCAAGCTTGTCGCAAGATCATTGTCTTTCGTCAAAATATCTACGATGCCTTTCTGAATAAAAAACATCTTGTCTCCTTTGCGCCCGGTCCGGCAGATGTATTCTCCGGCCATATAGACTTCAAACTTAAGCATTGTTACGACGTCTGATATAAAAGCATCGCTTGCTGTGCTGAAGAAAGGGACCGTGGCCAGAAGAAGATGGACGTTATTTATGAGGATTTCCTTAAAAAACAAAAATTGACATATATGTTCAGTGCAATATATTTCATTTTTTTGTGCTCAAATATTTGTCGTGTTCATGTGCTCTCTATAGCTCTCTATAGTACGGGGTAACATTGTTTTTGAATTAGTCGAATCATAGTGAATATAGAAAGAATGGTTTAGAAACCCAGCAAACTTTATTGTTCAATCTTTTTGTTTGTTTTTCCCAACCCTGATCGTGCACAGACAAAATGATTTTTACATAATTATATCAAAAGTTAGGCCAATAAAACGCAAGCATTTTGAGTCACTAAACCATAGCATTTAAGACTTACCCTCTCAACGTTCATATTGTCAACCTTTATCAGTTTGATGTTTGCCGTGCTTCATAACTTACTATTCCCCTCTATCAACTATGGACAAATACTTTTGTCGTTTAAATTCTCACCTCTTTAAGAGACCTTGAAAGCTCTGCCAGAATAACATCCTCATCAAACAGTTTGTGGCGAAAGCGATGCTCGTAAAACTCCAGAACTCTGAGTCGAGTTGGCAATGGGAGCTTTCTATAGCGCATGTACTCTTCAACTTGGTTGAGCTTCAAAATAAAAGTTCCGTTCATGTGGAGGTCCAAACTTACTTGGTTAAAAATGAAATTACATTCACCGCTACCTTTTCATTGTAGAGTCTCCCCGAGGAGTCAATTGTCATGACTAAACTAGACATTATACCAATGAAGACCGCATAGAATGTTGCCCCGATCGTCATGCTTAGAATCGTCAGCCATAGTTCGGTAGTGCTGCGCGGAGGGTAACGCCCATAACCAATACAAAGCATGTGAGACATGGCGTTAAATAACGACCAACTGTACTGCACCATTGGAGCCTTATCCTGCAATTCAAAACACACATGGGGCGCTATATTCTTTCTACTCAATCGGCAACTTAACTCAACTTGGTGTGCTGATCTAAGAATCTAGAAATCGAAATAGTCCGTATTGAGCGAGTAGAATAAAATGCGTAGGTACATGCGGGACAAGTCCACTTACCACCAGCCCATTGATGACGACCCAACTATTGTCTGGAAATCCTTGTAGATAAGGAACTAAGAACTGAACACAGCCGTTCCAATGACACAGAAGCATCATGCAACAAATCAGTTTTACAATGCGAAGCTGCCCACTAGCGATATTCAGCAACTGAAAAAAGAATCAAGCACATCAACATATAATATAAGCACATCTTTCCTGCTCACTTTTTGTATTCTGTTGATAAAGTTCTGATTATTTAGTAAAACGTTCTTTTTGTTAACAGATTTTACCTCCTCGAAGCGTTTAATGTAGCGAACAAGCCTGGAGACACGCAGAAGTCGAAGTAAGCTTAGCACCTTAGCTAGCTTGAGGAACTTTAGAGCACGGGATGCTTTAATCAGCGTTTGTTCCTTCGTCGTAGACGAGACTATGGAGTAAATGTAATCAAATGGAAGAGAAGAAACGAGATCTATTATAAACCAGCCTCGTAAATAGCTTCTTCGTATTATTGCACTGTCCAAGATTACTTCATCTTTGTTATTTGGGTCAACTAAACCAGTGCGAAAGTTAAGGATGATGTCAAAGACAAAGAACAAGTCGGACATCCCGTTGATTACCATCCAGTGCATAGACAAATCGTCGGATAGAAACGCTATGTTGACGGGGAGCAGAAGTATGTGCATGAAAATAAACACAACCAAAAGGATGTCCCAGTACCAGCGAAAAGTACTGAACGGGTGGATGACACCAATAGTTCTAGTGGTTTGTCGTTGTTGTTCTAGTAGGACGGCTGCTTTGTTGCCAAAAAGTTTAAGTGCTAGTTTGTTATCAGGGTTGGCACTAAAGAGGTCGCGTAGATAGTGTAGTGGTTTGGTTTTAGGTTTAGTGATTAAGATTGACGATGCCGCGTTCACGTTCTCGTTGGCGGTAGAAGGTATATCCAGCAAGTTACGGCTTGGTTGAATTGGCAGCCCTGACAGAAAAAAAAAAAGTATCTTAATTAATGAACAGCAGACGGAGAACAGAGAATGAGAACTGCTCGTAGGACAGAGATGGTCACTTTTTGTTTTCTAGAAATGCGAACTGAGCGAGCATATACATCGCGAGCGATGACGTACTGATCCGCCGACAGAATTATAATAATAAAAAGTAAGGGTTGTCATTTGCAGCGGGCCCTATGCGTCTTCTTTATCAATTTTATCATTACGAATATAAGTTATATAATTAAACAAATATATGATGTATATACTAAAAATAGTTTATAAAATTCTCTTTTGCGATCCGTCGCAAGACGACTGTGCTCGAACTGCGCGAGCGCGGAATCTTAGCAAGAGATTGTTTTGATTGTTGTCGCTAGTTACCTGGCAAGGGATAAGAGTGTCTTCTGGGTCTCCTGTGTATTATTACAATCGGTTCGTCAACAACCTGTTCGTGTGGCCCAACTCCATAGAAATCTTGTTTGTCTGCCTTGCAATGGCACGGTAAAACCAGCCCACAATTCCGACATCTTATCTCCTGGTCAATAGACATGTTCGACATGAATGCGATCAAGACGGAGGCCCGTCGAGGACCTTGCGGACCGTGCGGACAGCCCTCTGACTATTCGTCCATTTTGCCTTCTCTGTGTAATGATGCTAATTGCACGTAATTGGGATTTTCTGACGTCACCGACTGTGACGTCAATTTGTCACACGAAACGCGCGCGGTTCTTCGTATTCATTTGTCTTGTCATCTTGCGGTGTTTTTCGATCTATTATATTTACTCATTTACTCTACAAATACAAGAAAATATATGCGCATAATTTAATACCGAGATAGAACATCCAAAAACAGATTCGAAGATTCGAGGGACCCGGTTTACGCTACTAACACGAAAATATTAAAAATAATAGTAATGATAATGGTTCTTTCTTGTATACAGCTCATTATCAGACTAGCAGCTTTTCTAACTAGGTAAACTATTCCAGTATTTTGTTCTTTTTATCAGCATTTGTTTTTGAAAATCCCAGGTCACAAGCTGCTGCACATTGTATAGCCAGAGCATAGTTAATATTACTACGGCCAGAGGGTGGGGAGAGCAGAGATTGGTTTACGTTCTCTTTGGTTGTTTTATGTTGAAGACAGACAGGCAGTGTAATGTTTTTTCAGGGTCTGTGTCCATCTGGGTTGTGCATAAAATCAGGGGAAAAACTAGTACGGCAGAACACCTGAATCTTATTTCTTTATTTATATTACACAACTCATTGAACAGAGAACCAAGGTTTATCTCCGTCCTATATAATAGCTTCAACTTTTCAAATTCAATCTACTTTGAAAGCTGAACACTTGAAACCGTGCAGAGAGCAATCCAATGAACCAATAAAAGTGATTCCTCAGCCATAGAGACTAACAATAAACCACCTCTCTGTGCTATGGACTGCAATATCATCATCTCAATAGTTACAAGGAAAAAATATAATTTTAATGCGAGCCATCTATTTCATGGTCTGGACAGCAGCCACACACTTCGCCATGGTTTGGGAAGCCCGGCTCACTGGGTCGGTCATGTAGAAGTCTTTAAGTTCCACCATACTTGATTGGAGCGGTGTATTACTCGTATGCAGTTTGCTTCCCTGGAAAGAGGGAAAACACCAGTAAAACAGTGATCCATATAGTGCGCAACATTCAGTGTTTGCTAACCTGTATCAAAGCTTGGGCCAAACTAAAGAAATTGGCTTTCTCCACGTCGCCATAACGAGTAAGGTTCGGAGACACATCGGTGAGTCTTCGTCGGATCTCTTCGAGTGTGTTGTACGGTAACGTTTGACCTGCGATCTAAGGGGTATAGGCTATTAGCTTTACAGTTCAAAAACCCATTCAAACAACCACACCCTGGGGGAACACCCTGGGGAAATACCCTGGGGGAACACCCTGGGGGGACACCCTGGAGAAACACTGACTAAACTTAGTCAATCAAATTTATCCTTGATAAATCTTTTATTATTGAAATTCCAAAGTGCTCTAACCTCTGATAACGCTCTGATGATCTTCCAGTCATCTCGCGCATTTGAAGGCGGAGTCACTGCACGCCTGAAAATAGTCACCATCGTTAATTGTCATCATCATACCGGTAATACTTACGCACTGCGGGTGGAGTGCATACCTTGTCTGTTGTGCGCGTCCTTCTGTATTCACATAGGTAGCTGTCTTCTCTGTGTACGCTGCTGCGGGTAGGATCACGTCAGCGATATGAGCGCCATGGTCTCCATGGTGACCTGATAATACATGCAAAGATAACTAAAGAAACATTCTCTGTGTCAAAGAAATACAAGCCAAAAAAAGTTCAAGGATTTCTACAAAGCACACCACGTGTATTGTCACACCCAGCTACCATGGTAACGTGTGTCATTCCACGTATTGTGTCACACCCAGTATCATGGTTACCATGTGATTAATTACCTTGGTATACGATAAAGCAGTCTTTGGGCAAGTCATCGCGTTTAATCTTCCCTTCGTCCTAAAGATACACCCAATCACCGTCAAAAAATATGAATAACACAATTAAGGTGATAGAAGTAGAAACGTTACTTACAGCACCGAGTAAAAAGAGGAGTTTGGGTTTTTCTGTCATACTGTGAACACCAGGTTTATAACCCAAATCGAGAGCTGCTACTTGACTGGCAACCTTGTGAGGGGAAAACAGACACGCATGAACTACATAGAAGCATAACAACCTGGCAGTTATAGCATAGATACAATGTCCATACCCTGTGCATAACGTTTAGTATCCTCCATTCAGGGTCCACTCCTTGACGGCTCTTCAGCTTCTGGGACATCTCAGTGACAAGGGCAAGAATAGCATCACCATCTGGGCCCTGGAGAGATTGGTTGCCCACCAGAATAATAGGTCTCTTGCTCTTAACTAGGGTTTTAGAGAATGGGTGATCCCCTGACATGATGCTGTTTAGGGCTTCTGTCGTGTCACCAATATGCTGGAGATTAAGTAAATAAGAAGCATTAACAAACCCAGTGATAAGGAATTACATGAAGAACAATACTTACATCATAATCATAGGTCAAGTCTACTTTTGTTCCAACCAGGCCAACAGCAAGATCGTTGTTGATCCAACTACACAAACAAAATATTAGGAAATTATTAACAAAAAAGGTACAAAACAAAACTTACTTCATATTATATATATATACATTATTTCTATGTAATATCCTGCTAACCTTTTGCGAATACGAGCATTGATGAGAGGAGCCTCAAGTCTTGGGTTAGCACCCACTACCAGCAAAGCATCAGCATCCTGCAGAATGCAACAGCAATGCACTGTAAGATCTAGGTTGTACATGTGCGAAGGTCAACATTACTTACTTCTATTCCAGCAATGGTTGCATTCATGATATAATTAGACCTAAAGTCAGTGCTGTAAAAAAAGTATTTTACATGTACACTGTATTACATGTATGGTGACTGAATGTACTATACATGTACAATGTAGAGTAGATGCTAACAAAATTGATAACACCTTCACAGTATTTGTTCAATGAGTAACAGAAACAATAATGAAACTTATTACAAGGATGGAGGGCAAAGCAAGAGGTTTGTAAAACCCCTGCAAGAACCACACCAAACATTATTCTAATGGGAATACTGCTAGTCAGCATTGTCTAAGTTTAACCTAAATTGCACATACTGTACTGTTATTACAATGAATCATGTAGAACTTACCTCGAACCAACAGAGGGAAATCCCTCCTCAGTGTAGAGACCATCACTATTAAACCTGTTAAGCAGGTCTTTCAGTGCAACCAGAGCCTCGGCATCAGCCATGCCACCAACCACAGCTGCCATCTCTTCACCCTTTAGTGAATTCATTTTCTGGGCAACCAAAACCAAGGCATCTTCCCATGAACTAGGAACAAGGCTACCAAGTCCGTCTTTTGTCATGGGCATGGTTAGACGCTGACGCTTCAGTCCATCAAAAGCAAATCTGGAACAAAAAGACCAATCAAAACATCAACAATATAAAAAATTATAACAAAGAATGGAAGCTGTATATACATGTATACCACATGGAAACACTGAGAATAACTAAATAATAACCTTGTTTTATCAGATATCCATTCTTCATTGATGCCCTAAAATGTAAATAGATTATTATACAGTCTTGTAAAAATACAAAAATATATTCATAATTGTAAAAAAAAAACTTTTTACCAACAAGAAAATGGGAAGACAAAATGTTCAGTACCTCATTTAGTCTGGGTAGAATTCTCATAATCTCCCCACTGCGATGATTGACAACTATATTACTGCCTACAGCATCAAACACATCTATAGAATCTGTTTTTCTGTATGAAAATAGGAAAATATTAGAAATTTATAAATGTCTGGAAAAAGTGTGTTTGTCAATACTGTATTTGTACATGTGTATTCATGCAATGTATAATAAAAATGAGTGTCTAACCTTAACTCCCATGGTCTTGCAACAAATGCGTATGGTTTAGAAGTGAGAGCACCAACTGGACAAAGATCTAGAGGTAGTAATATTATAAATTAGTCTTCATCAACAGTTGTGAGTGCTATAAAATACATGTACTTTGTAGTAAAAAATGGGCTTTATTACAGCAAAACAATGTGACATGTGTTCATTGCTATACCTATTATGTTTCCTGATAGCTCTGACTTGAACATTTTTTCAATGTACGTGCCAACCTGCATGTCCCCACCACGCCCTGTTGTACCCAGTTCATCAACACCAGCTATCTCACTGGCAAATCTGGAACAATTAGAGAATCAATATTATTTGATTATTACATACACTACATATAGGTTTAATAATTGTTGACAATAACATTTTCTGGAAAAGCTTTGACCACATCTGCTATGCTGCATTGTGTAAAATAGTGCGTACAGATAAATGCTTGTATTATAAGTATTACAATATCATCATGCAAATACCTGATACATCTTGTGCAATGGATACACCTTGTCATTATCGTTTTGACCAATGGTCCAACATCTTTGTCCTCCACAGCTCTAGAATCAGATTGTGAACATCATTATTATTGTATTTCATATGGGTTATTCTGTAAATATAAGACACACATTTCTCTTCTTCTGTATACGTACATGTACAATACATGTACAGTACAATACATGTACAGTACAATCATATAAAGTGTATAATACATATATAATAAAGTATTGTAACAGTACCAGCATACATGTACCTCTTTCCAGTGAAATCATTGTCTACAAAGCGACTTCGGTCACTGCCAAATGCCATGGACTGGTCCTGCAGGTCACACTCTCCACCTTGGTCACAGATGGGACAATCCAAAGGGTGGTTCATCAGGAGGAATTCCATCACACCCTCTCTGAATGAATAGTATCAGTCAATATCACTAGTTTATATTACTAGTTCGGAAATCTGTGCAATTTACCATAAACTAAAATATATGTAAATTTCTGATCTTGCAAATTAGTTTGGTCGACAAGAACCCAGATTCCTGTGTAGTAGAATAAATATAGAATTTGAATAGAATGCAGTACCTTGCCTTCCTAGTCACTGGTGAGTCTGTCTTGATCTTCATTCCTTTCATAACAGGCATTGCACATGATGCAATGGGCTATATACATACAACATGTAAAGAAATGACATCAGGTTGATTAGAAGTTGTACTGTACATGCTTTGTACATGTAGGAGCTCCTTGGAAGCTAAGTGATTATTAACTACATTGTGTAATTACCTGCATGACAACACAACAACAAACAACAACAACAACAACAACAATGCAGCAACAACAACACAACATCAACACAACAACAATGCAACAGCAATGTAACAGCAACCAACAACACAACATCAACACAACACCAACACAACATCAACACAACATCAACACAACATCAACACAACAACAATGTAACAGCAACCAACAACACAACATCAACCAACAACACAACATCAACACAACAACATCAACAAAACAATGCAACACCAACACAATATTGACACAACAACAATGTAACAGCAACCAACAACACAACATCAACACAACATCAACACAACAACAATGTAACAGCAACCA
>JAUPMF010003351.1:0-11115 GCA_031471435.1 Stomphia didemon | reverse complement strand
GTGTCTTGGTGCCCACGCAGTCGCGTCCCGCATAGCGTGACTAAACAAGCCCTTGTAACCCTCGGGACCACCCGTGATCAGCCTTGAACAAGACTCAATACATAGCGGAATCTCCTGCAACGTTTACGCCGCGGGCTAGATTCTTGAGCATTCTTTGCGCAAAGCAAACAGAGGTCAATACTTAATTATTATCCCTTTAGTTTTCTTGGTTGATTAGAATTTAAGGACTCGAATTAAGCGGTTTAAAAAATCTTGATATTTAAAAGTACATTAGGTTAGTTTTGCTTTGAAATGGCCTGAAGAGTTGGTTGGAAAAGGTTGTGGCACTATAACGGTTGTTTTCCTTGGTAACATGGTGTACATTGGTGTCATTCCTTATTACGTATTTGATTATTTGTCAATAGCGAGTCAGATTGAGGTCGGACTTCAGGAAGAGCCGGTAAAAGTACAACCAGCCTCCAAAAGCGCAGGTAACTGGTAAACGAATGTCGAGAATTGAATCAAGAAAACCTGTTCACGCAGACGGGCTATGCACCTTAAACAAAAATCGAAAACACGCATCAGCTTTAATAAAATACTACGAATATCTCGACAAGCAGCAACGACAACACCTGAGAAAATTCCACTTAGAAAAGGCAAAGACCAAAGACTTTCTTCACAATATCCACCAGACGACAGGCTGGTTGAGTGATTTATTTGGAGACGCAAACTCAGAGTTGTCGGAACTATCGGAAGAAGACGGTGTTAGCAAACCACCCGGAGTACCTCGATTTCAACGACTTCAAAACAAGTTGCAGAGAAATGTCAGCGAAGGGAACGGAACTAGGACGAGGGTAGGTGGGATGTATCGCTCACGGTCAATGGATATTCCTACTAGTGCTGCTCAGAGCCGAACGAGTTCACTCTCTGCCTATTATTCAAATCTCGCTGAGAACCTCAACTCTAAAGTGAGATTGCTAAGGCCATTGACTGTTAAAGAGCCGAATAAAACTCTGTTCTCTCAGTTCCATGGCCTGGAAGACCAGCTCAATTTCGGGGTCTTATCGAAACCAGGAAAATTCAGCTTACCGGTAAACCCGCTTCAAAGACGCAGACGCGTCCCGAGCAAATCCCGTCCCGCGCCTGGGAAATTGAACATCCCGCGAGTTGTTTGTCGCACGAAAGACCGGGAAATTTCGCAGGTGACAGACAAACTCGCCAATTTACGTATTCCCCCAGTCGGGAACAGGAAATACAGCATCTAATGACAAGATGGCGGACGCTTTCAAGAAAGTAGAAGTGACTTGTGTGGTCGGGAACGATCCGTGAGCGGATAGCACCAGCTGAGCTGAATTCAGTCAAAAATGCAGGATATTTAAGTGTAGAATCACCGAATCAACCAATTAACTCCAATTAATTTATTTATAAATAACGATTATATTTTTCACTAGAAATTCCAGAATTAATTCAAATGTTTTGCAAAAAGTTTAGGTAGGAACTTCATATATGGATATTATGATACTATAATCGACAGTGCATGAAGTATCCACCGAACTATAAAGCGCCTTGTTCCCATGACAACACAATGGAATTCGAGTTGTCAAGGGACTTTGCTCGTTTAGATATCGTCACTGCTCGAACAACAAACTTCAAGCAGTCGACATCTGTGGGCACAGGAAGCCCACACACTCGATACGCATCCACGAACGCTCGACCAACAAACTGGTTAGCTTCGCTGTTGCCAATGGCAACGTATACGTCACAGTACGAAATTGCTTCGACCGATTCGATTGGACAATCCCACAACAAAGTGAGGCTGAGTTTAGAACTTTTGGGACTTTTTTTCCACGTGACGTCTCTGTGTCTCAGGCTACTCACGGTCGGAATCGACAGTTTCAGAACTCGTGGGTCTAGGATCTGGTAACAAAATATTTCCGTGTCAGAGGGGAGGGTGGGGGAGAGATGGTTACGGAAGGAAATACCTTGATTTCTCCGATATTTAGCTTGAACGGCTCACTCATGAGACCTGGAATAACGCAAATTATATTTAGTTTGATTTTCTACTTTTGGGCTACCTATGGTAATAAACAGGAAGCCCACAAAGTTACTTACCCTGTACTGATGTTTGATTGGCGGGCTTAGCACAAACAACGCGAATCTCTTTCACTTTACAGCCCACCAGGTGTCTACCAGTGATCAAATAGTGCCTGGTAAAATACCAACAACAGGTTAAAACAGAACTGTGGGGGAGGGGGAGAAATTACTAACTAAAGCAAAACGTTTAAGCCCGTCTGCGAATCAATTTAACCCCACCCCTCCCCTCTAGGTGTTGACGACTACAAAATACTAACTGTGACAATCAGAATGCGCAAAAATACTTTTCCAACAATCATATCACTTGGTTACAAAATACGAAAAACTTACAAAAATCCACGATGAACTTAAAAATAGAAATAAATATTTCCCCTACCTTGTGCACCAATGTTCAGCATCCTTCTCGACACCGAAGGATTCTTGCACAAAGCTATAATCACTACCGGTCAGCGGTGCATACGCTTCGAAGTGCTCCTGACCAATAGGAGACGTAAATACTGATGACGTCAGTACGCGTGAGGAGTAGACTCCGTACTTTTGTTTGAATATTTCACTGAGTTTCAAGTCACCTTCGTTTCTTTTCTTAAAATCTAAGATAAAAAAATTGGAAAAAGTTGGACGGGGTACCAAACTAAAACCAAGGGAATGGGTCGTGTTACAACCGCATTGCATTCTGGGATTGCACTGATGGCGTCCTCAAAAACAGTCCCAGAACTCCATGCGTCCCTAGAACTCGATCCATTCCCGCGCAACCTCGAAATGACGTATATTCCAGGTTACCTTTTTCGTCACTCGGAGCGGGGCACAAGAGAATGTAGGTCGGAGTGCGGTCGGTATGAAACTGTATCCCAACCTGAAAACAGTCTCTTGGAACCAATTTGTGTGTGAAGGAAACCAGCATTCCACTAGACAAAGTGATGTCCGCTTCAAATAACCTGGAAAAGAAATAATGATTTTGCATTGTAAGGAAAATCTCTCACGGGCTTCCTGTGTCCTTTTTACCACAGGAAACCCAAGTTTAATAATTATTGTTTTCCAAGTGCATAACATTAAAATTCATACCTGATCACACCCTTAGCCTTCTCGGGTGTATCACAGGTGCGGCCCTGCACTAACTGACAGCCACCACCATTGTAAGAGTCATCCAGAGTATACCCAACGTCACTTATGATGATACCGCCCTTTCCGCCCAGATTATAGAAGGCATTGAGATATGACGGCTGTGTTTGTTGGCTGCTAAGGTTGGTCCATGGATGGCTAAGCGTCTCCTGGTGAATAATATAGAAGGAAAGATAGCTTGTCCATTTTTTATTTTTTTATTAATTTTCATTTTATTAATTTTCATTTTATTAATTTTTCATTTGTTTAACTATGGTAAGGGTCTTGATTACCTTTCCATCTATAAAGAGCTTGTTCCCGTACCCCTGACAGAGAGAGGTCACAAAAGGTATGCCCGTCACCATTGCGTGGGTTGGACACTCTTTGCCCAAGAGAGCCCAAAACCTACAGCATCAGAAGCAATATTTGCTCATTATTAGTCTTTATAATACATGCATATGTTGTGATTTAATTTTTCAAACCAAATTGATTTTGATTCTTCTTTGTTATATATCACCTAGAACAAAAAATAAATAAAATCAAACTGGTTTAAAAAAAAGTTGAACTAAAGAAAATTTTGAACCACAACATAATATATTGACAATATATAAATATAAATATACCTAATGTAGTAGTTTTGACTGTTACCTGTTTTGATTGGCTGTGAATTTTTCCACTCCCTGTGTCTCCATGACCCACCCTGGTGCAAAAATAGCAGAGGATAACTTCTCCTGCCTGGTAACCTTCAATGCCTACCAGTTATAGAAGAAAAATAAAACCTTCAATTTTTTTTTCATGATTGATGATATACTAAATGTGACTAATGCAATAAAAAGCAGAACTTTGCCATTTGTGTCCAGGCACCTATACCATACTTACCTCCCTGGTCTTGTACCCTCCACCCCCATAACAGCCCCGCCCAAACACATCGGCACCAACATAAACATCAGCGGTTGATCGCTGATAAGCTGTTGCTGCTCGTGCTGAAGTGGACAACTGATGGAGGGACCAGTTGTAGTTCAGAAATATTCCATCACACGCTTCAAAGAATTGACTACAAAATAATTAAATTAGAACAATTTGGTTTGTATTTAGGACATGACACATTAGCTGACATTACAGCTCATTTCCCCCTTTCCTATGGAGTTCCACATGCTCAATTCTTGGGCCACAAAATTTTTCTGATTTATATAAACAACAAAATATTGGAAGGCATTTTGGCAAGTTTCTGTATATTTACTGTTTTTATGAGCCAAATGCCTTAACTTGAAACAATATATTGTTTGGATGCATTGGGGCATAATTTTAACAAAAATAAATTATAAATAAATAAAAACCTGTTCAAACCTGTTTTGTGAGTTCAGCTCATTCTGCCATTTGAGGTCTCCTTTATAAGTGACACTGTCATACCAAATAACCTGCCCAGAGGGATTGTTCACGTGTGTTGCTTTGGTCAGGTAGTCAACAAAGTCTATCAAGTTAGTGACCTTCCCTGGCTGCAGATTGAATGATAGGTAAAGAATATTAGCCTGTAGAATAGACCAGAAGATTTGGGAAGGAGAGGGAAGGATTGGAAATTGTGAGCCTGGAGAAAAGAGGGGGCTTGGGACAAGGACGGGGGTCTGGGAAGAAAAAGAAGCCTGGGGTAAAAAATTAGGCCTGAGGAGAGACACACATTACAAACGCAACATCATGCAACCACCAACCTGAATAGGGTTTTCAATGTTAATAAGCCATCCATCAAAATTATAATACTCCATCATGTCAACAAGCTGTCTAGCCAAGGCCTTGTAGGTTGATTCGTCTTCTAGGAATCCAACACACCGCTGAGCACCGTCCTCCCATTCCGTGATAAATGTCGCCAGGACCAAGACACCATTGGTGTGGGCGGCATTCGTCCAACAGGGAGGTGGGATGCTGATGAAGTGATGGCTGAAGTACACAAACACATCTATGTATTGCCAGTGGTGGATACGAAAGCACTCAGAAGATGGGTATCCTTGGACAAATCTATAGAAATAGAAAAATAAAAAAATACATTAATTTTGTTTTTATCATCATATATGTACAAAATTTAGGGGTAGGGCTCTTACAAGTGAAATTTATTGACCTTATTTTCTAGATGGTTCACTGCATTGTAACCCTTACCTGTCTTCGATGTAACCACCCTTCATATCATGACAGACAAGTGTACGAGGCCTTTCCAAACGTCCATCATGCTCATTAGTCAACGCCACACTAGCAACGTTAAACTCGTCAAACCCTTGCCTCCATCTCACCGCCTCTTCTAGTGTTCTTATAGGCTGGGTTATTGGGCTTCCTGTGTCGGGGTCAAAATGAGATTCTGCATTGTTTTCTTCAGAAAACTGCTGTGAGGGACCTGGAATTGTCTTCCTTGCTCCTGATGACGAGATAATATCCTGTTTATGTTTGGCTTTTCTCTTCCTACATCTACCGTCCTCGTGATTTTCTTTCCCTACTTCTTGTTTCGCATTTCTTCTTTCTTCTTCCGGTTTCATTTCTTGAGTATCGAACTTGAAACGTTTTAACCTCGCTTCATGTACGGCTAATGGCGGTTCGTCTCTATTCACAAGGTTTGCTTGTTTATTCAGGCTTTGATGTCGTTTCCATAAGTAGAATAAAATGACAAATCCGCACAAAACTGACCACAAAATAATCAACTTCCATTCGTCTTCCATTTTGTTTACCGGATTAGAACCCAGGACACCTGTACCACAGGGAACCCAAGATATTAATGAGGAAAAAAAGAACATCAAATTATTCTTTTTTTTGTGAGCTAAAAAATAATAATTTTTTTGGAAAGCTTTTTTTACTACCAATGGCACGAAATAAAAAACTGAAAATGAATAGTAATTATAAAAAAAATTTGCCCTCCCCCTCCCCCATGTGGGACACGTCACGAGTTATAAATATCGCTGGTAGCTGGTACGTGAGATATGATGGAGTTGGTTGTGACCGAAGCGAAGAATCTATACGAAAAGCATTTCAAAGAGTGTCCCAATGTTGGTGGTTGTGCTCCTGGTCGAGTGAATTTGATCGGGGAACATACAGATTACAACGATGGATTTGTATTGCCAATTGTTAGTAAGCTAAGTTATATCGATAATCGATAACAATCGATGCCAATCGATACCAATGAATCAATTGATATTGATAATCGATGACCAATCGATGAACCAAAACCTTGTGACTATCGATTGGCAATCGATGATACGGATGGTCAGGAAAACAAGTAGCAAAAAGATTTATTGAGAGAATTATACCAATCGATGACTGGTCATTCTGTGACTATCGATTGGTCATCGATTGACCAATAACAATCGATATCAATTACTCAATTGTATCAAGTGATATCGATTTATCGATTGGATTTCCAATCATCAATTTCATCGATTGACAACGCCGGGATAAATGTAACTGTAACGTAAAATCCCAAATATATTGTTCGTACCCCGGGGGTTGAGGAACCTTCTATATTGGTAACCACTGAAGAAACCATTAGTACACATGACCCTTGAAGAAGTTCCTACTTATTTCTTCAGAATATTGTAGACCCCTAGAGAATTATGTCCTTATTTGCCAGGGATCCCTGAAGAATTTCAATGTTTTCAGCCGCAGACCCCTGAAGAATTTCAATGTTTTCAGCCGCAGACCCCTGAAGAATTTCAATGTTTTAGCCACAGCCCCTGGGAAATTCTGCAAGGGACCCCTGTAGAATTCCGAGGTCCTCAACCCCCAGGGGTACAAAAATTTAATGGAAGAGCCCAATGTGTTTATGTAAGAGATAAATACCTATAATGGAGGCAAGTTAGTTACCTTCAAATAGTTATAGGTAGTACATGTAATTTAATTAATACAATATTTTCTACCAATGACTTTCTGCTGACACTAGGCAATGGAGCTAGTCACTGTTGTAGTTGGTCGCAAAACACAGAGTGGTTGTTGTCGTATCGTAACATCTGCTAAAGGTGCAGACGAGCCTCATGATGTAGACTTTCCTGTACCATCAGCTTCCCTACCCCTCTCCCCTGGGAAACCAGCCTGGGCCAACTACGTGAAAGGCGTGATTGCCAACTTCAAGAAACCTATTCCTGCATTCAATGCTACCATAGCTACATCAGTTCCACTGGGTGGGGGTCTGTCCAGTTCAGCTTCTTTAGAAGTGGCAATGTACACCTTCCTGGAGCAGCTTTGCGATGCCGAGGAAAAGGACCTCAAGTTGAAAATACTGGCCTGTCAAAAGGCAGAACATACATTCGCTGGCATGCCATGTGGGATAATGGACCAGTTTATCTCAGTCATGGGGAAGAAAGGAAATGCCCTTCTTCTAGACTGCAGGTATTACATAATAATATTAATTAATAATCTTTTTGTTTACCCAGGTTGATCATTTAAAGCTATACAGCTTGTGGCGGGCCTGCATTACTCCACACACACTCCTTACTACATTTTATATTCTGTACACACAACACTCGACTCATAATTTGGTTTTTACGGAGAGAGGAAAACCCTTGAAGGAGAACCCTCGAAGCAAGGAAGAGAACCAACAACAAACTCAACTCACATATAACACTGAGCCGGGAATTGAACCTTGCCGGGTCATAGTGGTGAGAGGTGATTTTGCCACTGCTACGCCACCCTTATTCCATGACATACACATGACATATGATAATTATTAACCTGTTCTAAATGCTTTCTGTCAAACTCTTTCATGGTTGTTATAGGTCCATGGAGGCTACCCTAATACCACTGGCAGACCCAACAGTCACCATTTTGGTTACTAATAGCAACGTTCATCATACACTGACTGGTAGTGAATACCCTACAAGGCGTCGGCAATGTGAAACTGCTGCAGCAATCTTAGGCAAACCAAGTCTCAGGGAAGCAACAATGGAAGAACTCATTAGTAAATACACAAGTTTTCTTTAAATTAAGAGTCACATAATACTTGTAACATATGCAGATTAGGGGCTAACCATAAGGGAACTTTCTTTTTCTGTAACAGGTAAGAAAGATCAGATGGACCAAGAAGTGTTTTGCAGGGCAAGACATGTAATTGGAGAGATAAAAAGAACAACCGAAGGTGCTGCTGCTCTTCAAAGGAACAACTATGTGGAGTTTGGAAAACTAATGCTGGAAAGCCACAACTCGTTGAGGTGAAATATAAAATCTGTATGCAAGTCAATGCAAGTTTGGACTTGGAAATCATTTGTCAGTTGACTTGCAACAACTTGCATCGAATTGCAGTGGCTTGTGTTTACTTTGAGTGAGCTCAAATTCAAGTGCAAGTCGATGCAAGTTTTGACTTGCATATCATTTGTCGGCTGACTTGCAATGTCTTACATCAAATTGCAGTATGTGCAAGTCAATGCAAATTTGAAGTCCTAGTCAAATGTGAATGCAGGTTGTTGCAAGTTTACCATTTAACATGCATTCATATTTGATCCAGGCTTTTCATTGATGATTAATGATTGAATTTCAATTAATGTTTATGCCATTATGAATTTTGTTCTGAATAGAGATGATTACGAGGTCAGTTGCACAGAATTAGATGTACTGGTAAAGCTAGCCATGGAAGTGGATGGTGTCTTTGGTTCCAGAATGACAGGGGGAGGGTTCGGTGGTTGTACTGTGACACTTGTTAAGGAATCAGCGGTTGGTAAACTCATTCAACACTTAAAGGTATATAACAGGTTGACGTTGTCTCGTACACTATTGTTGCATACAATGACAACCAGAAATCTGTGGTAATATAACAAAATGAAGTGATAAAACCGATTGTAAAACTGGTTGGCACATTCACATTATTGAAATATGTATGAAATATAATTATTTATTTTTGAGGGGGAGGGGTGGGAAACTACTTGGTTAATGTTCCATTTTCTTATATTGTAGAATGGTTACCCTAATTCAACGTGCCTAAAAACCCAGCCTGCCGATGGTGCACAATCACTCCAGATAAACTAGATAGACAAACAATGCATTTATCAGAACAAAATTTTATGAACTTCTGTAATAATAATAATAAAATTTCATTATGAACTTCTGTAATAGGAATAATATTATGGAAATATTACACAATAAAGCAAGTCACTGCGTTCTTTTTAGAGTATTAGTCGAGATAAATTTATAACTTTTTCATGCAAGAATAGCACTTGTGAAGATAGTTTATACACCTTCGGTTGGTAAATCAAAAGGTTCAGTGCAAGTGACTTTAATCAACATCAAACTTCTCCCAACTTCTACTAATACCTTATACAAGGGTAGGGAGAATTTCATATTCAATCAATCATTCTTGCTCCAACCCTTCAATTAAATTTCGGCTTCTTTTCATAGTTTTGTTTTTATTTAATTAATTAATTTAATTTACTGTATTATAATTATTACTGTGCTTTCCAAATAATATATTAATAAAATGATGATGTCCATGCAAGATGACCAACATCAAACTTCTCTAAAGGTTTACTCCTATTTCCTTATACAAGAGTAGGGAGAAATCAATATTCAATCAAAGTCACTCAGAGTGTATGATTCCATGTTAGACAAACAGCAAATTTCAAGTGATTTTTTTTAACCAAATTTGGATAAATTGTGCATAAAATATTCAAGTGTAGGTCATTCCACAGTTACTGCATCTTTTCTCGGTTAACAACAAGCAGCACAATATGCCGATTGGAAAGAACAAGATGGCCAGACAGACACCCAGTATAGTGAACTCAGTGTTAGTATGGCCCACAGAACATGCTGGGCAGTTCCCAACAGGGCCGCCGGGTCTGACATAGACATTGGTGGTTGTAGCAGGACCTTGTTGGTAACCGGGGGCAGGGCCACCTTGGTAACCGGGGGCAGGGCCACCTTGGTAACCAGGGGGAGCACCACCTTGGTAACCAGGGGCAGGGCCATAACCGGGAGCACCACCCTGGTATCCTGGTAAAGATAGCAAAAAAATAAATAATGGAAAATATTAAATATGAAAAAATTATCTTAGAATTTTTGGGACAACATCAAGGGAAGATGAGAGGTCTATTATACCTTGATAAGGACCCCCAGGCCCATAACCAGGCTGCGTTTGGTTTAGCGGAGCTGTTGGCTGTGGGGCATAGGCTGGTGGTGGAACTTTGTGGTCAGCCATGTGGTTACTTCTAGTAAGAAAATTAATTACATATATCAGGCCACAAATCACAGTAGAGACAGTCTGTGAAACATTGCGAGATATGCTCCAGAAATATATATGAACAGTGAAAAATTATTCCAGGAAGTGGAAGCTGTGAGTCGCCAAGCAAGGAAAATATTTATCACAATGCCCCAACACAGAATGGAATAATTGTTTTAGTATAGAACAATTCAACAAGTGCGATACAAACATATTTTTGTTGTCTAAACACACAAAATCCATCAGGGCAGATGACATTGGTTTGCAAACAGTTGATATTGGTCTCAACTAGTAGATATCGTTCATTAGTATAATTTCTCAGGTGATTATAGAGTTTTCCGCGCGCTGATTGGTTTAGAATTACAAACTATTCTTTGGCTATTCACTGTTTTGGGACGAGATTCAAAATGGCGTCTCATTTCGCTACAGTCTAGATCTCTGAAGCTGACAATTTAGAATATTTATTATTTATCTAACTGATAATATTAATCACCCTCAGTGTCGGTGAGTAGTGGTGAATATTTACCTTGTCGCTCGAAGACTCACGGCTCGGTAAATATCCACCACTACTCACCTCCACTTCGAGGGATAATTGTTCAATACCTACTGTTTGCGAACCAATAAGATTGCGCGTTCTTAGGACGTTGTTCATTGTTATATACTTTTCTACACCAATCTGTACCCTTTGGTTATATTTTTTATTGGACGGAATAAAACTATATTTATTGAAAGCTTATAAAATTTGACTATTAAATTAAGAATTCCGACCG
>JAUPMF010003339.1:10584-23417 GCA_031471435.1 Stomphia didemon | reverse complement strand
AATAATTTATTACCTCTCCCTACACTCCACTAACTGCTATTAGAGGGACGTGAAAGAACTACTGAGGACGCTAAATAAAAACCCTGGCAGTGACCACCCTCAGTGTCATCACCACATTACTAACCACCACTCGTCATTGTAAACTCCGTGGCTGAAAGGGCGCTGTGTAAATTTATTATTATTAATAAATAATGACAATTAATGATAACTAATGATAATTTATGATAAATAGGTAATAAATCTGAGCGCCGTTCTAATTTACAAAGGTCTTCGACATTCCTTACTTTATTCTGAGTCTCTCTTCGTTTCTCTACGTGTTCTAGGTCCATACGGGTGTCCACGGTTTTGTCAAAAGCACTAAAGGGCAGCCAATCAAGAACGCCGCCATACGTATCGCTGATCGACGTCACGAGGTCACTACAGCTAGAGACGGGGATTACTGGAGACTACTCGTCCCAGGCTCCTATGACGTGACCGCGTCCGCCAAGGGGTTTGAGCCTCAGACGAAGGTAGTCGAGTTGAAAGGCGGAGAGACAGAAAAATACGTGAATTTTACGCTGAGGTCGAGTGAAGAACTCCGACCAAAAGTTATGGATGGGAACAAAGATATTGTAGCTAGGATGATGGTAGGTACATTACTTAATCTCTGTCTGTCTGTCTGTTATTTGGTCTGTCTGACGGTCAGTCCGACGGTCGTTCTGACGGGCGGTCGATCGGCCTGATTCGGTATTACATTAATCAATCTTTAATCTAAACATTTTTTCACTCTCCTTACAGGCAGGTGAAGATTATCTCTTAGACTTGTCCCCAGACCCCAGAGAGCACATCGAACGAACAAGTCATGGAGACCGAGACGAAGGAAACGCGAATCAGAATCTACCAGCAAACCCAAGGTATGTCGAGTACTCAACCATTCAACTTACCCGGCTGCATAGCTGAGCGTGTGTCAGTCGTGGCCTGATTTGCCCAGTCCTTCGCCCAATATTATTTCTGACGAAAAAAGAGAGAGAGAGAGAGAGAGAGAGAGGTGCCTCTAACGGGACTAGATAAACCTTTCTAGCACGCCGGCTATCTTAAATCCCAGGAAATTCTAAGTCTTTGTTATCGGCCGTCAGTGTGGCCTCGTTCTGAAACGTTTGAATGCGAGACTAACATGAATGTAAGGCCAATCTTTAAATTTCAATATTGCGGGAAGCCGCCTGAAAAAGCCCTAATGCTCTGATTCGCCATAGTTCCAATATACCAAGCGAGTAGATAATCAAAGTTATTAATTGTGTGACCTTGTTTCGTGCAGGTCTGAGATTGTCGGGATGGCAGACACCATGAGCGGCCAGTTCGCCAACGACGACGGCGACAAGACACTGAAAGAATTCGCCGAACAATCTGGCGAGGTGAGCGGCGACCAAGACGACTACAAAACAGCTCGAGGACAGCCACTTTTATCACTAGCGAACGAAACCAACCTCGCTCAGGCGCTCGAGCCCGCTGCCACGGAAATTCCCGCTACAACACTGCCACGAAAAAATGTCACTCAAACGACACAAACACACATCACAACAACCTACACCACAGCTCAGACAACAACCGCTCAGCCAACACAAGACACCACGATTACCACGCTCCCTACGACAACACCCACGACAGTTAGTATGACGAAGAAGAAGAAGAAGAAGAAGAAGAAAGCAAAGAAAATGGCGGCAAAACACAAGCGAGACAAACTCGTCAAAACAGATAAACGATTCGTGCACGTGATTGGCTCCAAAGTCTCCTGTAGGCTCGCCAAACACAAAGGGCTCAAACAAGGGGTTTTGAAATGGGTCGGCAACTTGCCCAACTTTCCACGCACTAACGCGTTCTTAATCGCCGGAGTGGAGCTCGCCAAGGCAAGTAGACTGGGTACGAATGGGTCGTATCGAGAGAAGAGGTACTTTGCGACTTTGCCAGGAAGAGGGTACTTTTTTCGACTCAAAGAGTGTAAGCTCGTGAAGCATTCGGGATAAATTGGGACTCACTGAGCATGCGTGTCGACATTAGTGATTGACGCAATATTGTCGCTAGGCTTTTCAACTCGTGGGAATGCAAAGTAGAGAACAGAAACTAAACGATATACATATGGATATAATAATGTCAATGATAGAGTGTGGAGCGAAAATCAAACTCCTATTGAAGTGGCGATTGCAAACACAGGAAACCCATTCTAGGAAAGAAACAGTTTGGTAAAACGGTAATAGGTCTTTCTTTCTTCTTGCAATGCATGATACAATATCCACGAGTTCACCATTGAATGCCTTTGATTTAGAATACCGATACTTTGGACCTGTTAGGGGTCGTCATGACAACGTCACGTGTAAATGTTTTCATATCCAGTGGATTTTATAAAATAAAATAAATTACATACAGTAGTTAATTAGAAGAAGTTAAAGATTATTTATTGCTCAAATGCTATCCCAAGATTCACATTCGAGTCGATGTAAAACTTTGCAAAATTTGTACTGCCTAGACGCATAACTGCGTGAACTCGGGCCTTCTTATTTGTCCGTCTCAGGCATCGCTTAATATTCGTGTTTGGGATCCCTGTACTCACTGACATCTTCTACGCATGCGTTGTTTTGCACCATTCTACGCATGCGCTTTAGAGACTCGACGGCTTTTTGTGAACGAAAAACATAAATACCAAGACCAAATTATAACTCGGGCATTTCCTTTGAGAAGCCCGAGTACACGTTCAGTCGAAATGACGCGGCCAGGAAGAACACCAACCAACCAACACAGTGTTATTTTATCAATTTTAATGTGAACTAAATCTTTCTGGCTAAATGTACAATTTGGGTTTAGAGCCAGAGTGTCCTATGTAGATTTATGTACAATATTTATATGGATCACAGCCCACGTGGTCTAGAAACAACTGCTTTACAATGCAATGTTCAAGTGGTACATTTTGTCTCCTTGGCAACGCTGGATAATTTGCATAAAAATATTGCGACGTACAAAATACCGCGCGGATGACGTAATCGATTTTAAACGGCAGCCATTTTGAAATGTCACCAGGTCTTTGTGAGAAGCTATGATCACGTGACTTTGGTTTTAAACTATATTGACTTCAAAAAGCTCAAACATTGCGAATTAAAGCGAAACATAATGATTTATTAACCAGATAGTTCAAGTTGTAACGCGGGTTACCTGTGGTATTATTTCCTAATTATCGCTTTTCTTATTCTAATTCCTACATTCTTATTCCTAATATATGTAACAGCATTTATAACGTATCGAGTGTATAATATTTCCTACACTTTCGATTTAAATCTTAATTTTAACCATTACTATTTAATAACATTTGTTAATATCTTTTGCATCGTTCGTTCCCTTGATTGACTACTGTTCGACAGTAGACTGTGCGCACCGCACAAAAGTGTGCGTAGACCAGTTTATACAATGTCCAGTCCCTAGTACCGCTGTAATTCTACAGGCCTTTTCCATGATACAGTGCACGCTGTACTAGCCAAAGTCTCGATTTCAGTACAAGCTGTCTTGCTATAAACCTAGACCAGTCTCGCAGTGCACCATGGAAGCCGTGTAAGTAGACCAGTCTCGCAGTGCACCACGGGAGACGTGTAACTAGACAAACCTCGCAGTGCACCATGGGAGCCGTGTAAGTAGACCAGTCTCGCAGTGCACCACGGAAGACGTAACTAGACAAACCTCGCAGTGCACCATGGGAGCCGTGTAACTAGATCAGTCTCGCAGTGGATCATGGGAGAATCCGCCAGTTCCGACAGCGCGGTTGTTCTATTGCATCACTCACCACGTGACAGCGTTGCTTCTCATTGTCATGGTACGAACTTGATACAGCGAACACACTGAAGCCTTGACGTCGTAGGTCAGTTGATGTAGCTATACGCATGCGCAGGAAGTGAGACCGATCGTTTTCTCTCCTCTATGATGTCATCAATACAATCGACAGTTGTTTCCACATGACCCACAATGCCTCGCACGGACCCGCGCTGAGGGCTGATGATCAACTCGCCTGTTGACAAAACGGAATGGCGTTAGGACTGAGGAACGTAGAATCGTGGCAATAGAAATACAACTCTGGTGAGGATTGACCAAGAAATCCTAAGCGCGCATTACGACAGCATGGGGGGATGGGTGGGGAAAGCGAGGGCACTTTAGCCTGTAACATAGCACTGAATCACTAAGAGACCAAGAAACCCTGTCTCGGTTAACATAGATAATAAGCGCGCATTTCGAGAGCATGGGGGAATGGGTGGGGTAGTAGTTTTGTTACTTACCGTATTTATCTGGGTCTATATCAGATAGAGTTAGCAGTCTTCTAGTAGCTTGTTTCGTCCCGCTCTGTGAATCAGTGCCGAGAGATTCTGTAGAAGTCGACGTAAAACTAATCAGACTTTCTCCGCTGAATCGGTTTTCGTTCCCAAGAGAACTAGCAGACTTCGTTCTCCGTAGACACATCGGCGTGTACTGCTTTGGCGCTTCTGGGGTGTGAGATGCGGTTCTTTTCAACGTATTTTTTTGTCCTTTCTCGTCTAAAGCTCCTATAGAGTTCCCTCCCTTGAAGAGCGGGATTCTGAAGAGTTTCGGCGTTGATTGGTTCGAATTGGAACCACGTGATGTATCATGTGATCGAACGCTGCCAGATCTCGACCCAGGCCTCTGCATCATTTCGAATTCCTCTTCATGCAGGGTGTCTATATAGTCACGTGGTGGTTCGATCGTGACGGTCACGTGGTTGAGTAGTTTGGTAGTAGCCTCGTCTGTGACGCTGTTCACGTAGTTTGGATTGTCGCTGCTCATTTCTATCGGTCTGAAGATGTTTTCTCCAATTTTTACCTGGAAAAAATATATCAAACATGAAAAATATATTCAAAGACAAGAAAAATATTTTCAAAGATATGAAAAATATTTTCAAACATTAAAAATATATTCTTGAAATGCTGTTTATACCTTGAAATTTTCCGTGTTCATTCTTGGCCTCATTTTATCCTTTTGTAATGTATTTCCCTGTAACAGAAAAAAATGCATATTGAACCACGTGGTAATACCAGTACTAACCCAAGAAATATTGGTTGTGTTGCGTGACTGTACGTGATTTATTTATGTAACACAATCTTTAATAGTCTTATAGATATTGGCTGTGTTACGTGACCTATTTATGTAACACAATCTCAATTCTAAGAAATATTGGTTGTGTTGCGTGACTGTACGTGATTTATTAATGTAACACAATCTTCTCTTAGAAATATTGGTTGTGTTGCGTGACTTTGTGACTTATTTACGTAACACAATCTTACTTTAAGAAATATTGGTTGTGCTGCGTGACTTATATATGAAACGCAATCTTTACCTTGGCAGGTTCACTTTTCGCTCTTGGTCTCATTGTGTCGAGCTGTAGTTTGGATTTCGGGTCGTACGATTCCGTGAACATTGTTCTCTTGTTTAAACGCTGCAGGTCACACAAGAACAATGCTTTCCAACAGTCACGCACGTTTTTCTGCGTCACGCAATAAAACATGAAAATCCAGAACCCTTGAAGACAGTTCAGCACTGCAAACAAATACGTGAAAACCAGTCTTATCGAGCTCACGGCGAAGAACCCAAACATCCAGGTGAGGCCTACGAGAATCAAAATACCAAACGCTCGGCGTAGTTGAAGGACGCCTTCGCGCCCACGATCTTGGTCAGCGGAATGCACCGTGGGGCGCACGCTCAGCTTATACATGATGATAGCGAATATGATGGTATTGAATAAAATGATGAAGACAACTGGGGCCAGGAAGGCCAGGAAGAAGGGAAGATCCTTGAGACGACAACTGGGGATAAAAGATGGCGGAGTTAGGAGATTTGTTTCGAGGGGGGAGGGGAGAGTACAGGTGGATATGTGTGTATATATACTCACTAATGCTCGCCCCCATAGCTTTCTGGGTCAACGACGATCGTGATGATCACCACGACAGCAGGTAGACCTACGGTAACAACGAAACCAAGTTAGCATAACCAATCAGTGAAGCGTATTGCAGAACCTGGGAGAAACTTGCTACATGTGGCACGAGAGAGCAAAATCTGTAATCTCTCTCTCGGGTAAAAACGCCTCGATTGATTACCACTATTTACGTCATCAGATTGTCAAAATGTTGTAGGCGCAGCCGAGTGAGTCACAAAGCAACACATTTTGACCATGTGATGACGTAAATAGTGGTAAATAGGAGTCCACACCACGGAAAACCAGTAGAAATCTGTTTTTTTACCACAAAATTTAGAATGTTTACATTTGAAAGCAAGCAAACTACAAAAAACATGAACATTTCTTTCGTCATTCTGGACTCTCATTTACCACGGAGAATTGACCAATCAGATTGCGAGATTATCGGCAATTGTGATAAAATCTAAAATTCGAACATAAAGACATTTTATATGTAGCTTACCCCAAGAAATAGCTGCGCATTTCCACAGGATGTAGTCCCCGTGATCATTCCAGACTTTAACGAAGGCAAAATACATGAAATACGCCTCGAAGAACATCCACATGAACGCGACGAGTAGGAAATAGTGCATGAGAACAGCGACCACTTGACAACCGAGCTTAGAGACCACGCCTTGCTCCACTCCTGCGACAAACACGATGAGGACACATAGCAAAGCGGTGCACAGGTGAAGTAGGATCTTCGCTGCTATTTCTTTACGAAGTTTTCTGTTTTGAAGGGAAAGGATGAGGTTACTTTTACGAATATATAGAATCACTAAGTAAGCCATAACTCAAGCACGCATCACTCGTGTGAATTAGAAACTCGCGCGTGTACTGGTTCGTTCACTTACACACGCAACACACAGTCACGCACTAATTTACGCATCACTCATGTGAATATACATCGCGCACACTGTTTCGTGTTTATACGCGCGTCAACGCTCACTCGCGCAGTATGTAGACACACGTGTGTGTACTGGTTCGTTAACACACACGCACTAATTCACTTGCGCACCATACACAAACACGCAACCGCCTATGATAGAGTAGTGACGGACTTACGCAAAAAATCCATAAGTGAAGACCGTGAGCGCCAGGCCCAGGATTGATAACCCACAGCCGATGTAGGCGATGAGCGACAGGGCGAGTTCGTGTGCACCGCAAGGCTTCGATGACGGGCCGTAAATATCCTGAACAAACGAAGAACATTACCACGAAATGGTTAGTGATGATGCTATCACATAGTTACATCAATTTATGTCTTTTTGAGTGGAGATGTCTACTTTAAACTAAACTCGTATGTATGAACTGTGGAAGATGAATGTATAAAGTGGTGATTGTCACAGTGCAAATTAAGAAGTTTAAGTTTAACTACTTGTATTTTAAACTACACTGTCGCCTTAAGCAAGTCATGTGGAGTATTGGTGCTGATTTACTCACCACTAGTGCGGCGAAGTTCGTCATGTGATTGCACTCACACACGATGGTGTCATTGATAACACCTTGCAAGTCACAGCCATCTGTAGACCAACCCCCGCGACCACCTACAGACCAATCAAACACGTCAATACCCTGAAGCAAATACGAGACCTTCTTTAGATAGGCTTAATCCTACCTTTGGCATTGAAGTCCCACCATACACATCTAGTATTGTTGGCCTCGATCTAAAAACATAAGAAACACATTTAGTTACTTTGAACAGCACGACTAACTGACATCCTATGGTTACCTAGGTTACAGATGGGAACTCGCGTTTCCTTGGTTACATAAATAATACATACATAAACTTTATTTCAACACAATTTAAATATTATAACTAAAAAGCTTGTGGGGTCATAATTGAATGTACAAGCGCCCTAATCACGAGGGTTCTTCTCACCATTTCCGGAGGAAGTTTGAACATAATGATGACCGGTTCAGTCAGGTTGACCACCTCTCGTCCCTTCAGACTAGCGGCCATGACAGGGCTGCTCTCAGTGGTCATCCTGTCCCCGACCCTCTCCACCGTGTACGTCGAGCCCTTGTTCTCGACTCGCTGCAGCTTGCTCGACGTGAACCCCCCCTGACACACCTCAATGTTGCGGTAATTAGGGGCGAACAGTTTACTGCTTCGATAATACACGAAATAAACCGTTTCGTTTTGCGTTTCGTTGCTTTGGAAAACGCTCGATGAGATCTCGATGGACGCGTCCGCTGACCCTTGGCTGTCTGGACCGGAAGTGACGTCAGTGGTGCTATTGAATTTGATCGTGTTGTCTTGAGCGGAGACGCTAGTGCGCATGCTCTTGAAGGACGTTTTGATTCGCTGTTTGCGTACGGCGATGTTTTCTGTGTTGACTGAGAATCGACCGCCTTTTTCGATGTAGATTTCCAGGGCTTTTACAAACCTGAAAATTGTAGAAAATGGGAAATTATCTACGACTTGTTCAACGTCAAAAAATCTCTTCCACTCTCATTTTAATTTTCATTCAGAATAATAACAATGAAAAAACACTTACTTGGCGGATGTGTTGTACTTGAGTTGAGTCTTGTGCAGCATTTCGCTGGTCACGTCCATGACGTTACTCAAGGTCTTGAGCAGGTTATCGCCGACTGCTTCTGAGCTGCTGTTAGTGGAGATGACCATCTCGATGATCGACGCCGTCATGTGGATGTCTTGCTCCTTCAGCTCGCTCTCTTTGATCGTTAAGTTCTGAACGGCTTCTGTCACTTTAGCTGCGTTCTGGTTTGTAACGATGACCTGCGCAGAGACGAAAACAAAAAGATTACTCAACGGAATTTGTTCGAGTGTGAATCAACCAAATAAGAAGCAAATGCAGTAAGAATAGCAACCCCACTGAAATAGAATCCGTACTTATCTGCATTTCAAAGTTGCAATAAAAAATGGGTCGAGTTCTAGGGCCGCATTGAACTCTGGGACTATTTTGAAGAATAAAACAATTCCAGCATGCAATGCGGTTGTCATTCGACCCAGGCCCTCGCGTAACTAACGTGTACCTTTGATAGTTTCTCCAGTGCAATTGTTGTCTTGGATTTTGGTGCGAGATCTGAAGAAAAAACAACATTAAAAATTGAAACGGAGCAACAAAAATGTCTGTTCAAAGTAAAAAAATATTATGAAACTACATAGCTGCGTGAACTCGGGCTTTCTTATTTGTCCGTCTCAGACAACGCCCAAGATTCGTGTTTGGGATACATGTGCTCATTGACATCTACTACGCATGCACTTTTTGCACCATTCTACGCGTGCGCTTTAGAGACCCGACGGCGATTTGTGACAAACACAGAAAATAAAACGAAGGGTAAATTATATTTCTTTCGGAAAGCCCGAGTAATAACAAAACTCTTTCTAAAATTTTTTTTTTTTTGGACCCTTCAAAAGAGGATACACGAAGACCCGAGCAGTATACGTACCGGTCTCGGTGCTGTAGATAGTATACTTGCTGTATGGACCGGGCCCTACTCGAGTGAAGGCACGCACAGCAATCTGGTATCGTTGTTCTTTCTGCAGGTCGCTGATTTCTTTTTGCAGTTGTTTGGTAAATAAGCTCTTCGCTTTCTTGGATTTGCTTCGGTAGGTGACTTCGTACCTGACGACTCGGCCGTTCATTTTGTCGTAACTTGGAACTGACCACGACACGATCACGTGACCGTCAGTGATTGGTTCAACTAGAACGTCACGTGGTGGACCATCGGGAACTGAAAACATGAGAAATGAAGAAAAAAAAAAAAAAAAAGATAAATAACAATTTGTAGTTTTTTTTAATATTTGTTGTAAGATGCAAATTTGACAACAAAGCGTCACAATAGATGTTGCTCCTTCCTTTATGATTCGAACCAATCGTAGCCTGGTGACGTCATAGTGGGCACTCTACAAGCCTCACAATGATGCAGCAACACTTTTCAACCAAAAGAGACTCATTGACATTTTCATGCTGACGTCACACTCTGAACTTTGAAACTCACCGTCTTCCAGGGTCGTGAAGGATGTCGGGATACTATAGGGGCCCGTGTCGCCATCCTTGTAGAGCGAGGATACCTCGGTGGAATACGTTGTAAAGGGAATCAAACCGTTGAGTGTTACAAAAGCTATGGACGAGCTTTTGATCGGGGGCCTGGGGCGGTGTAGCGTGGTCCACGGTGTGTTCTCCAGGTCTTTGATCTTGTAACGAATGACATATTTGGCGGTGTCGAGGGGGGTTGGGTCTAGAATGCCGATACCAACAAACCGGGACTTGAAGTTGGATATTTTAATGACAGGTCGTGGCGCTGTTTAGATAAAAGAAAAAAATTAATAGAAGCACTAGATCGAGTTGATATAAAACATTTTTCTTTTTATCCAGCATGCAATTTTCAATAACCACAATGCTTTTCTACCGACTACTACATAAACATGTGAGCTGAACACGTTCTTTCTGTTTGGCTTAGTATCGTTGGGAGTTGAACGTTGAGGTGAATTGTTTTCCTAGTCACTGTCCTCACGTGACTTATACACAAAACAAAATATCTAAGTCATAATAACTCAGCCTCCCTCACAAAATCTTATTCACTACTACCAGCAATGTATTCCCTGTCAGCATTCACTGCTGTTAGGTAACCTAGTATATATTTATAGGCATAAGTAGCAATGATATAGGAATATAGAGAGCACGTTCTCACCATTCACAAAGACATGTACATTTCTGGACGTGTTGATAGAAAGGCCTGGGTACCAGGCAGTGCATGAAATAACCGATCCGCTGTCCCGATACTTGATGTTTCGCAGGCTCAACGTACTAACGAGAGTTCCATTAGAGAATTGTTGGCTGCGAGTAACCTGGGAGCTAGAGTTCACCACAGGGAGCCCGTTCTTCATCCACATGTAAGTGAAGCCCTGTTGACCGCTCAACATGCACGTGATGTTCAACGAGGAGGTTCGGTTGACTTTGTAGCTCGCTCCAGGGGGGGACACCAGGGGGACGCTCCCTGTTATACAATACAGCATTTATTGTAAATAATTATTTAATTATTATCACAATCATCATCATCATCACTAGATGCATTGTAGGTACATTTTTTGAACATCTTCATAGACGTCTTCATTTTTTGAAAACAAAAAATACAAATTATTTAGAAAACCTTTTCATATAATTTTACGCGTTTTGATCGATAGTTTTGGAAACGAGATTTTGGTGGAATTCTATTTATTTCTGAGCCTAGTATTTAAAGTTGATGTTCAAATAGTTAAACTTTTGAGGCAATTTGATTGAAAAATTGCTTTTTCTCGCTTTTTTTTATTAACATGTTCAAAATATTTCAGTACTATTTATATATCATCATAATCATCAACCATCATCATCATCATCATACCACCATCATCAGCTGCACCTCTATCATATATAGCTCTGTTTTGATTCATTACCTCTGGTCGGAAGACACTCGTAGATCTCTAGCCGCATGCACACGTATCCCAGCGGGTTCCAAGAAAGTGGAATCAGCCGAATAAACCGAGCAAAGATCCGAGTGAACCGGTTTCTGATCACAGTGTCGTTATCCCAATTGGCAGGAAAAACCTGAATGAAACACGATCGTTAGAAAACACACTTACATACATAGAAATTTTAACCATGCACACATTAAGCATTGATTTCAGCACAAGAAATAGCAACGAATCTTGAACTTGAAGCAGCCATTTTCTGATCTTGTAGTGTTGTACTTTCAAGTCGCTAAAAGGCGGGAATCAAAAACGTGCGCGGTCGGGTCGAAATATAACAATGATTCTGATTGGCCAAAGCAATGTCTAACGTAGAATTTGATTGGACGAACACGGTTACCTTGCTGGCGCCATTCGACACATACGCCTTCCATTCCTGACCATCAATACTGTAGTTAAACTTGTAGTGCCTGACGTAGTTATTGGCCATGTAGCCCTGGGTAGCCAAGCCTTCTAGAGCACGCACGCGACCTAGATCAACCTAACCAGAAATAACGACAATAAACTTTAGTAATGCCTCTAATGTATTTAGTATAGAAAGGCTAATGGAGACACCTAAACTCCCAAACTAAGATGCCATTGATTTGTTGTTGATCAACCTGTCTATTAACCGTCCTGTAACATTTTCCCCATTTTTTCTACTTTTTTTTCTCATTTTTTTTTTCATTTTTCATTCTCATTTTTTTTTTCATTTTTCACTCTCATTTTTTTTCATTTTTTTAAAATTTAGTCTAGCATTAGTTCCAAGAGGGCAATGCTCATCCAGAGGGCCTATCCCTACCTGTAAGTACTGGTGTCCGTTCTTCCTGTCCGTACACCAGCCTCCCCACACTACGGAGCCGTTGAGAATCTTCATGTCGTTGTTCAAGCGAGCGTTGGACGGGATGTGCTCGTTCCAGTGCGACGACGCTGTGATCTGGTTATTGGGAATTCGTCGATCTTCAAGCCCAACAGGTGTGCTACAGTCTGATAGGAAGCAACAGGTATATCAACAATTAGATAGCGAGCTCGAGATTTCTATGAGTGAGTATTCGAGAAATCGAGAGCAAGCTGTCTAATTGTTTTCGTAAAAATCTTTTAGAGATTGCATTTTCTATCAGTCTTTCAATCTATGCAAAAACGCGAAGTAGATTTTTTTTCGAACCCGGTTCTTCTCTACCTGCTATCTCTCTTATTTCGAGTCTGCCTTATATACCGTGTCTGCCTTATATAGGCCGGGTCTGCCTTATATACCGGGTCTACCCTAGATACCGGGTCTGCCTTATATACCGAGTCTACCTTATACACCGGGTCTACCTTATACACCGGGTCTACCCTAGATACCGGGTCTACCCTAGATACCGGGTCTACCCTATATACCGGGTCTACCCTATATATCGG